>OX451216.1:79421775-79726756 GCA_949628195.1 Phasia obesa
ATCGCCATCTTTTTCCTCCATATTTACTGAAAATACCTCCAAAAATCTTTCCAGAACTTTCATGTCGCATCCTACCATTACATTCAGTTTTCGTCCATACAATACCAGGCTTGCATGAAAATAGCAAGTAACTCATTCATAATGAAAATTTTAAAAATTTCATATTGAAAAAGTGACTTTCCCACCCCTGTATTTACGCAAAACATTTGCGTTGCCAAATTTACTACGACCCTCGTCTTTTTCGTTGAATGAACTGACTGAACACACTTACACTAACCCATAGACAAACAAAAAGTAAACAAACAGATACATTAAGAATCCTACAAGAAATTGATGATGGCAACTAACACATTAACAAAAATAAAAAAATTCAAATTAAACATGCTGTTTCACTTTTGTATATGTACAAAAGTAATGTTAATAATCTCGAGGGAGATGAAGAATTCACACATACCCAATGTTTACATCATTTTTGTATTTTGCCCTTAAGAATGTGATGGGAAGTTTAACACGCGCAGTGATGGTAAAATCCAAATGAGCGGTCAAATGACTGTCACTGTTCTTGTAGGGAAGAAGCATTTTAGAAAATATAAAAGAACATGAGGTAAGTAAAACTAACAAATTATTTAAATAAATCAATTTTTTAGCCTTTTATTATTCTTTTTCTTTCCAGATTTACTACGGCGACTCCTAAGCAGTGAAGGTAACCGGTAAAGTATCGTTCCTATTTATATTTTTCAAATAATTAACATATTTCTCTATTTTCAGGTACGAACAAAATGAGCATTCTTAAATTGCGGTGTTGCTCAGCCGCCAATTAAACAAAAGGCCATCTAATGGTTCCACTGCGGCCGGCCATCCGCAAGAGCAAGGTGGACCATCAAAAAAAATAAAACAAAAACTAAACAAATCTAATAAAACTAATCCCACCTTAGTATAGACAAGAAAAAAACTAACAATAACTAACAATTAACAAAAAATTTTAGAAAAAAAACCGGGACTTGGGTCGGAGGTGGTTCCTCCAAGTGGAAAGAGACCCTTCCCCATAATATTTCTGAGGGACTCGAGGCAGTAGGGTAATTTAGCCTCCTCCCGACGCTCTTCCTAAAGGCGTCGCTGCGCAATTTTTTTTTTGGTCTCGACTTAAATTTTTACGGCCACCGCAACAAATTTTTAGAAAGTTCAAATTTCTTTTTAACATTAAAAAAAAAACAACACAGTGGGCTCAGCATTTAAACAAACAAAAATAGTAAATAATTTATTTTTTCAGAATTTTATAACATAAGAAAAGTTTTGTCAGCAATTTTATAGGGCACTAACAAATGTTAATAAAAACTTGCTAACTAAATTGTCTTCATTTAAATAAAAATTAAATTTAACCATTACCAAAGATTTATTTCATTTAATTTAAAATGTCTTTGTTATTTAAAGTCCGTAAAACATGCATGAAAAAATTTATGGAGTGTGACTTTGTTGAAAGACAATCCAGCAAAAGGTTTGCAATATATTTTCAAAAAAATACCAAAAATAATCTTTATAAAAAAGTTTAAATTTTAAAAACGTGTTTACCCCTTTAAAACAGTGGTCTCCGCTTCAAAGCATAACTTGCAGAACCTCTGCTTGGGAAGGCTTGCTTTTCCCTTAACTATAAGAGCGCCAAAATATTCCCACACAAATGAACCACCAGCTTTGCGCTCACTTAACACAATTTGCGCGGAAGCTTTTGCTATTTTTAATCGGTTTAACACCGCCTCGTACTCAGTCATTTGGCGATCTGAGTCCTTTAAACAGAGTGGGTCTTCTAAATTTTCCCCTTCCTCTGAATAATCACTAACAATTGTTTTTTGAAAATATGATATTATATTTTTTTCCATTTTTAAATTTTTTTCACACTTTTTAACAGTTTTTCACACTTTTCCACAGGTTAGTAACGCTTTTAAAAATGATTTTATAATTGGATACTGAATACAGATTACTGGTACTTTGTACTCAATAATCTTAATCATTATTCAGTAACTGCAGTCGCGCATTTTTTTTACGTTTTTTTATGTAAAGATCATACAAGATCATTACATTAGGTAGTTCAAGCCCAATTTTCAACCGACTTTAAATTATTAAGCTACACTAAAATACCAAGGCATATTAATATAAGGTAGACTCTCGGCGAAAATAAGTACAACTCTGCAATAAAAATACGTACATTTTGTTTTTGTACAAATCATCTTCGGCTGTCAAAACCATTTGAAAAAAAACACTATATTAATGTTTTAAGTTACAATTTTCTGCATAAACGCACTCTTTAATATTTTATTTCACAAAAACTCGTGTTTCAACTTTTTATTTTGAGTTGGAAATTCGGCACAATTTAATTTAAACAAATTTTGACACTTGAAGATGATAAAACAGTCATAAGCAAAAAATAGTCACCTGGGCTGCCAACTTTACCTGTTATGGATATGCTTTGCTAAAATACATAGGTACATCTTTATTTTTATTTTTACTTGCTCAAGTTGAAAGAATTTTTTTAATTAGCTCTATTTAACTAACCATATTAAATGGGCTGGTTTCCCCTTTAACCAACCAATCATTAATCATGAATGTCTTAAATGTTATTTTAAAACATTAATTTGTTGCTTAATTATACACGGTTTCGCATTTTTTATAATAAAAACAAGTGGATTAATACATTTGTAAAACGTAGGCAATACAAACAGAACTATGAACTTTAGATATATAAAATATATAAACAATATATATATATATATATATATATATATATATATATATATATATATATATATATATATATATATATATATATATATATATATATATATATATATATATATATATATATAAATAAATAAATATATAAACACTATAAACAAATTAGATATAGGAATATGTTTGGTGTACATGGAATTACTCATGGCATAATTATACAGATAGTAGCGCTACGACAACAAATTCAACAATACAACAGCAGGTAGTTTTCTTTGTGTAAACTACATTGTAGCTGTCAAAAAATTCTACAATAAGAAAGAAAAAAGGAGATAAAATTTGAATGTTGATAATTTTGTACATATTAAAACACAATTTTTTTTTTTGTTTTAATCACTTTTTTCATTATTATTACTTCTTATTAAATTTATACAAAAGTTATAATTAACACTAAGCAAGACACTTAAATGTAACGTAAATAAATCATCTTATTATTCGTAAACAAAACAGTTTAATATTTGGATTGGGTAAACATAGGAAAACCCCAAAAAAGCAAAATATTTGTCACCGTTCGTAGCGCTGTCACCTGTATTATTATGCCATGGAATTACTTCCTTACAATTCTTGCATTTGTATTGTTTCTTCTTAATATTTTAAGTTTTTGAATGAAATAGGTGCATACAATATATACGCAAAATGCAACAAAAAAAAAAGAGTTGACATCACTGAATATATGTATATTAAATAATTTCGTAATCAATACCGAGTACTTCTACTCCATGTTTAAGAACTAACTGTAAAATTAAAAAAAAAAATCCTAAAAGAATGGCATAGCCAGTGAAATCGGCTGATAAATGAGCCGCCGACGAGCCGACTGCTTCGGCGGCGGCGCGGCTCGTGAAAATTCTTCGGCGGAGCTGCTAGCCGCCAGCCGCGCCGATACGACTTGCTTCTCTGTCTTGTTTATGCCCTATTGTGAAAGCATTAAGACAGAGCCAAGGCGAATTCATACCAGGTGTGAGCAATAACTTTGACATTAGATTAGCAGATATGAAACAATGTATTTTTGACAAGACATTAGCAAAAAAACGAGAGCAAAACCACAATCAGCTGGGCTATCAACTCCACCTGGTATGAATTCGCCTTGGACAGAGCAAAAGAGAAATCAAAAAATGTCTTTCCTGTTTCCAAAGTATATCTATATAAAGTACATGCAGTTCTACAACAAATACAATATTACAAAAACCACAGGAATTTTGTTTGTGTAAAATTCGTTCTTAAAAGTCAAAAACAGCTGACTAAAACAAAAAAATGTGTATATTAAATGTATTGAAACTGGTATATAAATTGAAAACAAAACTAAAATTGTTATTTTATGCGCATAAAAGCTTTGAATAATTTCTGCAAAAAAAGATACTAATAATAAAATGTTTTTAGTACCGTTGTTAAGTGAATTTGTGGCTTTTGATGATGTGATACTGTTACAACGATACGTTTTGTCATAACTTTTGCTCCAGAAGAATTCGGCCGTATAGCGCAAGAGGATGGTGGATTGACTTCATTGATTGATTGGTTGAATTAAACGCTTTAAAAGCCAAAACTGTTCAAATGTTGTGGTTGGATGATTTGGATGAATTAGAAAAGAAACTGAATGAGGTGGAAGAGAAAGAACGCCTCGATGAATTGGGCATAAATAAGAAGCAAGCCAAAGCTATGGCCAAAAACAAAGCAACAGCTAATGTCGCCTTGAAAAAGCGTAGCAGCTACAAGGACAGTAATGCTGACGTATTTCCTGATCACCAGGGCGTTAAGGTCGAATTCAAAGTTACAGAAGAAATTCTAAAAAATTTCTAATGAAGAATCAGATGATTGTCAAATGCAAGATGAAGTGGTGTAAGAGTCGCCACCACCCAAGAAAAAGCCTGTTACCAAAAGACCACGCAAAAATAAATCCTCCAGTGATAGTGAAGAAGACAAAAATGTATGTTTCCGCATAAGAAACTCATAAAAGTAAAATTCAATCATTTTCTTTTAATTTTTGCAGAAGAAGAAAATTGTAATTGAAAGTGCAGAAATTAAAGTTGCTTTACCCGGTTTTCCTTTGCCGGTGCAACAGTTTATCTCAAAACCTAATGCTGACGAGGCCGTTAGAGAATATGCAGAACAGTTCAACTGTAGTGTTGTCTTATTACTTGGCATGTTTGTTAAACCTGAAGACAATAGTGTTCATCGTTATTTAGGTATAATTAACATTAACAACGCTTATTTATGTGAATCGATCCAAAAACACCTGTTATTACTTAATGAGCTTAAATTATCTATGGAATATTATAAAGATTGTAATTTTATGGCTGGATCATTTTATAAACAATATAATGTTAAAGTTACAAGAACACATATACTTCCAATTGTTAAAAGTTTAATAGATAAATAAAGTCTGTATGAAAAATACTCAAAATATTATGTATTATGCACCTTATTTATCTTTGGAAAGAAAATCTGATACTAACATATTAAAATTTTTTATTCTTTTGCAAAAAATATACAAAGCATTTTTAACTTTTTAAAATTTTATTTTTTTAAAACATTAGATACAAATGTTAACACTTCAGTAGAAAAATATTTACTCAGCATCCTCATCTTCATAGGCTTTTGAGAAGTGGACATCGGACTTGACGTATAACTTCATTTTAACCCGCTCGAAGGTAACGTTGTTACCCAAGTTGTTAACTTTATCGTGAATTACCTGTTCACCAAATATTTTGTTTATTTTGTTCTTGAACTGAATATGTAAAAAAGAATAATTAAATAACTTAATACATATTTCTAAAACAGTTTAAAGTATTTACTTTTTACCTTCTGGCTGAATTTTCTTCCACTTCACTTTCTTTCGCGCTCAGCATTTGGCAAAAGATATGTTTTTGTTCCCGAGTGTATGACGCTTGACTTCAAGAAATGATCCTGACATATTAAACTCCTTTGTGCCAATCTTTTATTACAAATTTCTTCCCATGCTTGCTTCTTTAGAGGGTCTTTTGGCACACCAAACAAGCTGCCACTTCCACTTACATATTTTTTGTTGCACAAACAACAAACACGCATTTTCCTTTTTATATTTTTAAAAAAGTCATTTATTTATAGGGTTTTATATTTTTTGCTTATTTTTAAACACTTTTGTCCACTTTTTATTTCACGTTTTCACTTTTGAAAAATTCTTTGAATTTAATAAAAACAAACACAATGGCGCTTTAAAAATGAAAACAAATTTTGACATTTCAGAACAATAATAAATATTCACAGCTGTGGACTTGCATGTACTTTATATAGATATACTTTGCCTGTTTCTGTAAATGCAGTCTTACCGACATCATTTTCTTACGTAGGAGCAGATAACAAACTTTTTTGTATCAAACTTTTTTTTCAAAATGTAAACAAACTGAGAAAAAGTAAACAAACTGTGAAAAAATGTAAATAAATTGTTGCAAAAATATAGCGATTTTGAACTCGATTAAAAATAGTGAATTTAAATTGTATTTTAATTCGAAAATGTGAAATGAAAAGCCTGTGGACTATAGAATCAGATTTTTCGGTTGTCATTTTTTAGGGTTCCGTACACAAAGTGTAAAAACGAAACCCTATTGCTTTCGCTACAATGTCTGTCCGTCTGTCAGCGCCTTTTATCTCTGGAACCGTAATAGGTAGCCTCTTGAAATTTTCACAGATGATGTATAGTTGTTGCCGCTATAGCAACAAATACTAAAACTTATAGGGTGTTCCAATAGAGAGGTGTTATTTACGAAAATGTGTTTCTTTCTTGAACTGTAGGAGGGATACACTTGAAATTTACAAACAGTTATTAAAGCTTAATTCACTATATAAACAAGTATAAAAAAATAAAACTAAAAATTAAAGGGTGTTCCGATAGTGGTGTGAAATGCATGTATAAGGCATAAGTTTTGAACCATAACAGGTAGACTCTTGAAATTTTCACAGAAGGTGTATAGCGATGGTCGCTATAACAACAAAAATTAAAACGTATAGGGTGTTCCGATAGAGAGGTGTTATTCACGAATATGTGTTTATTTCTTGAACTGTAGGAGGCATACACTAAAAATTTACAAACTGTAATAAAAACGTAGTTCGCCTTATATACAAGTCTAAAAAATAAACCTAAAAATTAAAGGGTGTTCCGATAGTGGTTATTTTGATTTATAAGGCCTAAGTTTTGAATCATAATAGGTAGAATCTTGAAATTTTTACAGAAGGTGTATAATTTTAGCCGCTATAGTAAAAAATATTAAAATTTATAGGGTGTTCCGATAGAGAGGTTTTATTCACAAATATGTGTTTATTCCTTGAGCTGTAGGAGGCATACACTAAAAATATGTAAGCAGTAATTAAAACTTAGTTCGCTATATAAACAAGTATAAAAAATAAACCAAAAAATTAGAGGGTGTTCCGATAGTAGTGTGATTTGCATGTATAGGGCCTAAGTTTTGAACCGTAATAGGTAGGCGCTTGAAATTTTCACAGAAAGTATATAACTGTGACCGCTATACTAGCAAATACTAAAACTTATAGGGTATTCCGATAGAGAGGTGTTATTCACGAATATGTACTTATTTCTTGAACTGTAGGAGGAATTCACTAAAAATATGCAAGCACTAGATTAAAATTAGTTCGCTATATAAACAAGTCTGAAAAAAATAAACCTAAAAATTAAAGGGTGTTCCGATAGTGGATTAATTTGCATGTAAAAGGCCTAAGTTTTGAACCATAATAGCTAGACTCTTGAAAATTTTACCAAAGGTGTATAACTATGGCCGCTATAGCAAAAAATATTAAAACTTATAGGGTGTTCCGATAGAGAGGTGTTATTTACGAATATGTGTTTATTTCTTACAAACAGTATTTAAAACTTAGTTCGCTTTATAAACAAGTCTAAAAAAATAAACCTAAAAATTAAAGGGTGTTCCGATAGTGGTGTGCTTTGTATGTGTAAGGCCTAAGTTTTAAACCATAATAGGTAGACTCTTGAAAATTTTACCAAAAGTGTATAACTGCGGCCACAATAGCAAAAAATACTAAAACGTAGTGGGTTCCAAAAGTGACGTGTTATTTACGTTTATGTCTTTTTTTTGAGCTGTGAGAGGAAACCACTTACAATTTGCAGACTGTAATTAAGACTATGTTTGTTTTATAAACAAGTATACAAAATTGAACTTAAATATTAAAGGGTGTTCCAATAGTGACATGATTTGCATGTATATATCCTAAGTTTTGAATGAATAGGTGGAATCTTAAAATTTTTACAGGAGGTGTATAACTATGTCCACTATAACAAATAATAAAAATTAAAGGGTTTTCCGCCAGTGACGTGATTTGCATGTATAAAGACTTATTTCTTGAACCGTAACAGGTAGACTCTTGAAATTTTGTACAGAAGATGTGTTGCCACGGCCGATATGACAATTACTAAAAATTAAAGGGTGTTCTGACAGTGACATGTTTTTCACTTATAGTGACTTATTTTTTAATCGCAATAAGTAGACTCTTAATATATTTATAGAAAGGAAGTTGCCATGGCCACTATAATGAATAATAAATTTAAGGGTGTTCCGACAGTGACATGATTTTATAAACCGTAATAGATACCCTCTTGAAATGTTTACAGTAGATGTGTTACTTCGGCCGCTATAACAAATACTTAAAATTGAAGTCTGTCCATTAGTAACGTAGTTTTCACGAATATTACCTTATTTTTTTAACCGCGATAGATAGGCTTCTGATATTTTAATAGAAAGTGTATTACCATGGCCGCTATAAAATAAATTACATATTAAAATTTAAAGGGTGTTCTAATTATGATGCAATTTTCGCGAATATTACTTTAATTTAAAATTTAAGGGTGTCCCATAACACATAAAGAAATAAACAACTGGAATTTTTAAATTATACTGAACATAGTACGGAACCCTACGTGTGTAAGTCTAACTCGCACTTGACTAATTTATTTTTTGTATACAAAAGCCGGTCAATACCATTTTAAGAGCATATAATAATCTTTCCACGCTTACCTGGGTTGAAACCATAGATAACACATAGATAGTCAACTGAAACGTCAAAAACCTAAGTCTCTTGTCAAAAAACCTAAGTCTAAGAATGTATTGGTAGGCAAAATTGTATAAGTGTTGGTTTAAAAAAAACTCCCCACAGCACCTAAACTGCACATAGTTGAAAAAAATATTTTGTAAAAACAGAATGTTTTTTACATTAAATTTTATATGTTAAAATTAAATAATTCATTTGCTTTTTAATAAATTTATGAATTTTGTATTAATCTAATATATTTATGTGCGAAAAAAGTTAGATTGAATGGTAATTTTAAATATTTATTATTTTGATTTGAAAACTTTTATCCCCTAAAAGACAAAAAAATACAATACTGCGTAGAAATAAATTTCACCAAACAAATGTCAACAAAATTAAATTTATTTTGTATTAAAAAATTTAGAAAACAATAAATTGTTAAATAATTTTTTGTGCAAAAAATCAAAATTGTTTATATATTTGAAAAGTGCAATAGAATATCGCGTAATAGTGTCTAAAGGTGAATAAAAATTTTACTCCCCTAAGTGTGTTGAATTCACACCGTACCTGTGTGTGTGAAGACATTTGTAGCCACGTTTTTAACATTTGGAGAGCTGGCCATCTGTGTGTTATCTATGGTTGAAACTGTTGACTTGTTTTACCAATTTATTCCATATCCATCAATTAATAATGTATTTTTTCCTCCCAGATAAAAACTTATCAATTTCCATGAACATTTTTTTTTCAACCTCAGTAATTTTCTTCGCATTCTTGTTCTACTCCAATGGCGATATATGAAATGTGTCACAAAAATCCAGTGAAAATAGGAAAATGGATGATTGTTCATCAAACAATAACGATTTATTCAGTTGAAATGCAAGATCACTGTACTTACATAAAATGAGTTTTATTTTCTGACAAAAAAAAAACAAACAAAAATAAAACTTCAAAAAAAGTTTTATTTTTTTACGTCAAAATAAAATTCTTTTTTTAAAACTTTCATTTGAGTTTTTATTTTTATTTGAAAAATAACTATTTTAAAAAAATTTACTTACTCAGTGTTGGATAGTTCCAATGGGTTGGAATTGTCACGAATTATTTTGCGGATAAGCGCCATGTGTGTTTTTATGCTGGCCTCATCATAAAAAAACAGATTGATATTAACGTCCATGACCTTGATTATTATAACGATTATAAATTTTGTTAAAGAATATAGTACGCAGGAATGTACTTTAATGAAAAACAAGTAATAAAATAAAACGAAACTCTGTGACATTCACAACATTTAGATGTTGTAAATCATAATTGAAAAAAAAAAAATCATGTTGTTTCGTAGCCGAGACAATACAACTTTTCTGTGCTGTAAACAATAATCGCGCCCATTCTTTTTGAAATCGAGAAGTAGCTTTAGAGATTTATTTTTTTTTTTATATTTGCCTCCTATTGGTTTTAATCTAACAACTCTGTGCACAAATTGAAATTTTTTGAAATCGTTTGTGCAGTTTTTTAAATTATTTTAAACATACACTATAGCTTCCGATCTTCCCATACAAATTGTCCCTTTCTGTGATGTCTGATGTGTTCTTGAAAATAAACATTTATCATTATATTTCAGCCGATCAGCCGTCGTTCAGATGTTTAGCCGTGGTTGTCGATAGCTTAATAGCATATTTTTATATGTTCCCGACTCTAGACTTCTTCCGAACATTCAACAATACTCATATTTCAAGAAAATTTTAAAGGGCGAAACTACCCTTCTGGTAGTGGGGATGCCACCACCCTTCTGGTAACACTGGGGACCTTTTTCATGTATGAAGGAGAGAACTCCCATGATGGTACCAGGAATTAACAAAAATAGCAAAATTGTCTTAACTATCTATTATGCCTTGTTTTGTACTCTAATTGGACTCCACATACTTAAAGTTTTCACAAGTGTCCTCAGGAAATCCAGATTATACTTGGACAGTTTTATAATTCCGTGAATGTTGCATTTCCAGCGCTGTAACTTTTAATTCCACACAGCTGCCGTTAACTATCTATTACTGGACTATTGCCAAATTTCTAACATGCTTATTTGTCTGTTATTGACAACGTTGTTAATTTTATAGAAAATGGAAAAAAGTGCATTTCATGGACTTTTTGCATAAAGAACAAAAAAGGGTTTTAGATATACTATGGGGTTCCCGCACCACCAATTTCAATGGTTTAAAAGTGGTTTACTGACTTGCGATGTGATCGTAAAAGCACCCAAAATAGGTTGATATGCTAGAAATAATCGGCAGAAAGAATGGAATGTTATTGACCGATTGGGGATATTGACCGAATGGGTCTATCGGCTAACAAGGTTATATTTACTAGAAGGATGCTGTAGTAATAATAATAGTAATAAATCTTTTTGCGGAAAAATTACATTCGTATGTACGCTGATGAAGTGGCGGGCACTGCTAGTATGCATTCTATTCAATCATTTAGAATGTGCCCGATGTGACCCTTATGTTTTTAGTGCCGCCTTCAACTATGCTGCATATCAGTTTATGTATTTACTATATCAAAAATAAAGTATGCATATCCGGTTAGTTCAGTTCAGTTATAGTTTATGTATTTACTTTACTACTAAATAAAATAGCTGCGTACTTTCACTGATTTTTCTCCACTTTCTCTTGGAAATAAAATAGTTTTGCGGAAAACAAGTATCCTATATGGGAAGCAGGATGCTAAGGTACTTCCTCACAAAATTTTGTTAAAATCCATCCAGTAGTTTTTACGTGATGCGAACACAAACGAAAATGAGTTACTTTTTTAGGGTTCCGTACACAAAGTGTAAAAACGTAACCCTATGTTTTCGCTACAATGTCTGTCCGTCTGTCAGCGCCTTTTATCTCTGGAACCGCAATAGGTAGACTCTTGAAATTTTCACAGATGATATATAGCTGTTGCCGCTATAGCAACAAATACTAAAACTTATAGGGTGTTCCAATAGAGAGGTGTTATTCACGAAAATGTGTTTATTTCTTGAACTGTAGTAGGAATACACTTGAAATTTACAAACAGTAATTAAAACTTAGCTCACTATATAAAAAAGTATAAAAAAATAAAAATAAAAATTAAAGGGTGTTCCGATAGTGGTGTGATTTGCATGTATAAGGTCTAAGTTTTAAACCATAAAAGTAGAGTCTTAAAATTTTCACAGAAGGTGTATAGCTGTGGCCGCTATAGCAACAAAAATTAAAACTTATAGAGTGTTCCGATAGAGAGTTGTTATTCACGAATATGTGTTTATTTCTTGAACTGTAGGAGGCATACACTAAAAATTTACAAACTGTAATTAAAACTTAGTTCGCTTTACAAACAAGTCTAAAAAAATAAACCTAAAAATTAAAGGGTGTTCCGATAGTGGTGTTATATGCATGTATAAGGCCTAAGTTTTGAACCATATTGGGTAGACTCATCAAATTTTCACAGAAGGTGTATATCTGTGCCCGCTATAGCAACAAATATTAAAAATTATAGGGTGTTTCGATAGAGAGGTTGTATCCACGAATATGTGTTTATTTCTTGAACTGTAGGAGGCATACACTAAAAATTTACAAACTGTAATTAAAATTTAGTTCGCTTTATAAACAGGTCTAAAAAAATAAACCTGAAAATTAAAGGGTGTTCCGATAGTGGTTTTATTTGCATGCATAAGGCCTAAGTTTTGAACCGTAATAGGTAGACTCTTGAAATTTTCACAGAAGGTGTATAACTGTGGCCTCTATATCAACAAATACTAACACTTATAGGGTGTTCCGAATGTATCAATCAAGTATACAATATTAAGCTTAAAACTTAACGGGTGTTCCGTTAGTGACGTGATTTGTATATATGGCATAGGTTTGAACGATAATAGGTAGACCCTTGAAGTTTTTACAGGAGGTGTATTACTATGGCCACTATAACAAATAGTAAAAATTAAAGGGTGTACCGACAGTGACGTGATTTGCATAAACATTGACTAATTTTTAACCATAATAGATAGATTATTGAAATTTTCACAAATAGTGTATTACTATGACCCCTATAAAAACAATTTAAATTTAAAGGGTTTTCCGACAGTGACGTCTTTTGCATGTATAACGACATATTTTTTGAACCGTAATAGGTAGACTCTTCCAATTGGTATAGAAGATGTGTTGCCATGGCCGTTATGACAATTACTAAAAATTAAAGGGTGTTCTGACAGTGACATGTTTTTCACTTATAGTAACTTATTTTTTTAATAGTAATAGGTAGACTCTTGATATATTCATAGAAAGAATATTGCCATGGCCGCCATAGCAAATAACAAAATTAAAGGGTGTTCCAACAGAGACATGATTTGTATGTAAATAGCCTTATTTTTTGAACCGTAATAGGTAGACTCTTGAATTGTTTACAGTAGATGTTGTTCTTCTGCCGCTGCAACAATTACTAATTACTTAATTACTAATTACTAAGTGACATGTTTTTCACGTATATTACCTTTTGGGTGCTTTTACTAAACATAGTACGGAACCCTACGTGTGTGAGTCTAACTCGCACTTGCCTGATTTATTTATTTATGAAATAAAGGTGCTATGCATTAAACATATTACAGTCCTTTTTTAACCGACTTCAAAAAAGAAGGAGGTAATTAACTTATAAATTTAGTTTTTCATTAATATTTCGAAAACTATTCCGCGTGCACATATACCACTACATATGTTCCATAGAGGACAAAAATACGAATCGGTCGTGATATAGTTTTTTTACGAAAAGACTGTACGAAAAAAGTTATAACCCAGCAAACTTTTTTAATTTACAAAAATTGTCAAAATTTAAGTATTTAGTTTTTCAATAATATCTCGAAAAATATTCCGCGTGCCACTATATATCCTTCCATAGGGGACAAAAATACGAATCGCTCATGATATAGTTTTTTTCTGAAAAGACTGTATGAAAAAAGTTATTAACCCAGCAAACTTTTTTAATTTACAAAAGTTGTAAAAACTTAAAAGTTTTTCATTAATAACTCGAAAACCATTCCGAGTTCACATATACCACTATATACGTTTGATAGAGCATAAAAATACGAACCAAATTTAGTTAAACTATTTTAATACTTTATATACTTTATTTGTGGAATACAGAAAAATAATATATTAGAAAAATAAGCAATGGAGATGATAAAACTGAATATATGCCTTTTTAAAACTGAATATAAATTTTACATTAATAACTCGAAAACCATTCCGCGTTCACATATACCACTATATACGTTTGATAAAGCATAAAAATACGAACGCATCATTATATAATTTTTTTTTCTGAAAATACTGTATGAAAAAAGTTATTAACCCAGCAACCTTTTTTTCCAAAATTGTGAAAATTAACTGGAGGAGCATCAACTAATACAATTTTTACTGGAGGAGAACCAACAAACTCAAACCAACCATTAAACTCTTATTAATTATACCTAGCTGAATTTGAATTCTCACTTCCTATATGAAGTTATAGGTCGCACAGATTTTTTTTTTTTTGGTTAAACTATTTTTATACTTTAGTTGTGGAATACAGATAAAAAATATATTAGAAAAATAAGCAATGGAGAAGATAAAACTGAATACATATATGTCTTCCAAGGAGCTGTAATAATATGTTTTTACGGAAAAAGTAACTACAAAAATGCATTTACGGAATGTAATTCGAATTGTGCTTTTGCCAATATGGACTTAACAAGGATTGCTCTAAAACGATGTTCATTTTTGTGCTAATTATGTTCAAATTAATTACTTTATACAAAAATAATTTTTTTTTTCGTATTTGTCTGAAGTTGAAGTCAAGTTGAAGATGGTTAGAAACTTGTATTAAAGCATCAATAGGAAATTCACTATGAGAATAGAGGAGAGAGTCATCGGCATAAAGCAGACTAGACGAGTTGGAAATTATGAGAGGGAAGTCATACATAAAAATGTTGTAAAGGTGTGGCACCAAAATTGAACCTTGGGGTACAATACAGCTAATATTCCCGAAATCAGATATTTTATTTTTAAATTGAATACAAAATGACCTTTCGGACAAAAAGCTTTGAAATAGTTTAACAGTGGTTGCGCTAATTCCAATTTCAATCATCATGAAAAGAATTCCATTGTGAAAATCATTGTTGAAAGGGTTTTCAACATCTAATGAAATTGCTACTGTACAATCAACATTTCTTAACAAAAGTCAAACTTCATATAAAAAAACCAGTATTAAAGATAATGTTTTTTTCATATAAAGTTTGAGTTTTGTTAACGCATGTTAATGTCTAATGGATACGGGGGTAAAGCCAAAATGGAGATCTGGGATATATGTATGTACATATATTTCATTTACCACACTATTTTCATTTCATACCAGGTGGGAACACTACAGCAGCATTTACAACACTTTGACATTCTAGTAGCACAAGGCATATTCATAACAGCCCTACAAGAAATGGATGATTGAAACTAACACATGAACAATGAAAACTCATACATACACAAAAATAAAATAAATTAGTCAAGTGCGAGTTACACTCACACACGTAGGGTTCCGTACTATGTTCAGTATAATTTAAAAATTCGAGTTGTTTATTTCTTTATGTCTTATGGGCCACCCTTAAATTTTAAAATTAAAGTAATATTCGCGAAAATTGCATCATAATTAGAACACCCTTTAAATTTTAATATGTAATGGTAATACACTTTCTAATAAAATATCAGGAGCCTACCTATTGCGGTTAAAAAAATAAGGTCATATTCGTGAAAAACACGTTACTAATGGACACACTTCAATTTTAAGTATTTGCTATAGCGGCCGAAGTAACACATCTACTGTAAACATTTCAAGATAAAATCTTGTCACTGTCGGAACACCCTTTAATTTTATTATTCATTATAGTGGCCATGGCAACTTCCTTTCTATAAACATATTAAGAGTCTACTTATTGCGATTAAAAAATAAGTCACTATAAGTGAAAAACATGTCACTGTGGGAACACCCTTTAATTTTTAGTAATTGTCATATCGGCCGTGGCAACACATCTTCTGTACAATATTTAAAGAGTCCACCTGTTACGGTTCAAGAAATAAGGCTTTATACATGCAAATCACTCACTGGCGGAAAACCCTTTAATTTTTATTATTTGTTATAGTGGACATAGTTATAAACCTCCTGTAAAAATTTCAAGATTCCACCTATTCATTCAAAACTTAGTATATATACATGCAAATCACGTCACTATTGGAACACCCTTTAATATTTAAGTTCAATTTTGTATACTTGCTTATAAAACAAACATAGTTTTAACTAAAGTCTGCAAATTGTAAGTGGTTTCCTCTTACAGCCCAAAAAAAAGACATAAACGTAAATAACACGTCACTTTTGGAACACCCTACGTTTTAGTATTTTTTGCTATTGGTAAAATTTTCAAGACTCTACCTACTATCGGAACACCCTTTAATTTTTAGGTTTATTTTTTTAGACTTGTTTATAAAGCGAACTAAGTTTTAATTACTGTTTGTAAGAAATAAACACATATTCGTAAATAACACCTCTCTATCGGAACACCCTATAAGTTTTAATATTTTTAGGTTTAGTTTTTTATACTTGTTTATATAGCGAACTAAGTTTTAATTACTGCTTACATATTTTTAGTGTATGCCTCCTACAGCTGAAGAAATAAACACATATTTGTGAATAACACCTCTCTATCGGAACACCCTATAAATTTTATTATTTTTTGCTATAGCGGCAACAGCTATATATCATCTGTGAAAATTTCAAGAGTATACCTATTACGGATCCAGAGAAAAAAGGCGCTGACAGACGGACAGACATTGTAGCGAAAACAATAGGGTTTCGTTTTTACACTTTGTGTAAGGAACCCTAAAAATGAATGTGAGTAGCAGAGTTGAATTTTTTGTAAAATACAACTCTGCCACTGTAATTTGAGTCGTAAATTTAAAAATATATCCGCGTGTTTTTAAAATATTAAAATAAATATGAAAAGAAAAAAAAGCAAAAAGTAGTTTGGTGCATAAAAAGTTATTAAAAATATAGAATGTGTTAACATGGACTCGCCAGCATTCTTTCCTTGAAGATCCTTGTTGCTGCGGAAGAGGTAGGGCTGAAATTAAGGACAGCAAATTTCACTGAAGCAATAGGAACTAATTCAAATTTTTACTTTATTATTTTATTCTTCACAGACTACATACATATTTGCATAACCTAAAATCAACGTCGGGGAATACTGCTGACATCACCGTAATTTGCTCGGAAGACCTGCTGGAGAAGAACAATGAGGAAAGTAGATAAGAAAAATATGCTTCCGGGAAGCTTAAGTTTTTTTTTTGCATAATTTATTTATTGTATCTTCAATTTTTGAACTAACAATAATTACTCGTTCCTTAAGTCTAAAATAAAAAATATACGTTTTTAGTCCAGCCAGTGCTAGACAAAAATAATGTTTGTTTTACGGATTTTGCAATCATTTGCGGGTCATCCCTCTAATGTACGGCCAAGAAAAGCAGTATCTCTTCTTTTTAGTCGAATGTAACCAGGTTCATTCAGCATGCTACGCGCCAAAGGGTTTTTATGAGATTCAAGCCTCTTTAGATATGTGACTGCGTGTTTCGCTATTTCTGCTTTAACTGATGGCATGTTTAGGTCTTTGTGGATGTTCGAATTTTTTATATACCAGGGAGCAGATGTAATTATACGAAGAATTTTATTTTGGCGCCTTTGAATTTTTTATACATTGCTAACTGAGGCAGTGCCCCATAACTGAATCCCATAACACCAAATTGGTTTGAGGATCGACTTGTACAGTAGAAGTTTATAATCTAAGCTCAGGGTGGAGTTTTTGCCAATAAGCCAATTTAGTTGTACTGCTTTTAGATTCATTTGTGTTAACTTGAAATCAATGTGGCTTTTCCAAGTAAGGCGACGGTCAAGATGTATACCCAGGTATTTAACGTCTGAAAGCTGTTGTATCATTTGGTTATTTATGCGAATAGGAGGGCATGAGTCCCTACGAAGCGTGAAAGTTATGTGAGTACATTTTTGTTCATTCACTTTTATTCTCCATTTTTCCAAATTGAGTATGTGTTCTTGTAAAAGTTGTGATGCTTCTTGGGCATTTTCATGAATACTTAAAAAAGCTGTGTCATCTGCAAAAGTTGATGTGTGGACTAGGGTGCTAATTGGCATATCTGATGTGTACAGTAAATATAAATTTGGTCCCAAAATACTACCTTGGGGAACTCCGGCTTCAATAAGCTGTGGCGTGCTTAAAAAGTCACCTTCTTTTAGTAAAAACTTGCGATTAGTTATATAATCTTTTAAGAGCTTATACAAGTTTTTGGGCAAGTTCAGCTGCAGCTTAAATATTAGGCCTTCGTGCCAAACCTTATCGAATGCTTGAGAAACGTCGATAAAAAGCGCAGAACAGTATTTTTTTTTCTTCAAAGGTCGTTTTAATTACATTTACTAATCTTTGTGTTTGTTGGATCATACTATGTTGTTTTCTGAAGCCGAATTGATGGTTCGGAATACATCCTTTCGCGCTAAGAATTGGATTCAGCTTAGTTATTAAAATTCTCTCAAACTTATAGGTCTGTATGATTCTACTTTTGTGTGATCTTTTCCTGGTTTATGAATCATAGTAATCAGAGAAAACTTCCACTCTGTGGGAAAGTACTCAAGACGTAAGATGGCATTAAAAACAAACAGAATAATTCTGCGACCTATTAGGGGCAACTCAACCAGCATCTTGTTACTTGTTTTATCAACGCCAGGGGCTTTTTTGGTGTTTAAATCTACTATTGCCCTTTCAATATCGGGGTACTTCGGCACTAGTCTCTACTGGTGGCAACTCAACTATATCAGTACACATATTTGGAGTGAAAACCTTTTTCAAATGTTCAACAAATAAATTACCTTTTTCGATATCATTTCTTGCCCAGTCTCCACAAGAAGTTCGCAAGGGAGGCTTACGTACGATTGGCCTTTTAAAGATTTTTTCATTTTGCACGCCATAATGAATAATCTGATTTTGCAGTGGCGTCGAGGTCTTCCAAGTAATTTTTCAGAGATGCCACTTTTCGATATTCTAAAAGCTGTCGTAGCCTTTTTGTGCAATCTTTAAGTCTAGACTTGAGTTCAGGAGATCTGTGTGATTGCCACTCTCTTCGAATTTTCCTTTTTTCAGCCAAGAGCCGCTCGTCATCTACAAAGTAAATTTGTTTGCATCTAGCTGATTGTCGGGTTACTGTTGCATGCTGGGCAGTTGATTTAAGGATTTGATCAAAATTAATAAGACTTTTATCCACGTCTTCTGGTGTTCTTAGCGGTATATTTTGCGAACAGTGAGTACTGAGATACTTTCTATATTTCAACCAATTAATGCTTGTGCTAGTTGTTGGTGACACAATATTTTGCTGGTTCCATATATAGACAATAGTGGGTGAATGATCTGAGGATAATTCAAATGACGCTTCAACTTTAATCATTTCTTTCGGAATACCCTTAATCACGCCAAAATCAATAACATCCGGTATTTTTTGTCGATCAGTAGGCCAATAGGTGGGTTGTCCACTCGATATCACATTCAGACGCATTTTTTAAATTGTATCAAACAAAACACGACCTTTTGGAGTTATTAGGCGTGATGCCCAAAATGTATGTTTAGCGTTGTGGTCGCCTGATGTTATGAAACAGGGACCTAGTGATTTGAAGAAGTCGCTATACTGACTATCTGATACTTGAAATCTAGGAAGTGAATAAATCGAAGAAATAACTAAGTTTTGATGAAATTCTTCCAGCAAGAAGGTAGTCCTCACAAAAATCACGCAGTAAATAATGTTTGATTCTGGCCTTTATAAGTATTGCCGATCTACCACATGCTCGTCCACGAGGGTCCTTGGTATCATATAATATATAGCCACTAATTTTAAAAAAGCTATTTGTAGTTAAGTGAGACTCTGAAATCAGCATGATATCAATTTGTTGATTATTAAGAAAGTACTCGAGTTCGTTCCAGAAACATATTTTTAAACAGTTCATGGTTTGTTAAGTACCGCCTGCAACATAATTTCTTGCATCATGCTGGTCATAGAGCTCATAAAACTGTTTAACGAATGCACTAATGTCTCGACGCTTACTTCGAGACGATTACAGTTACCAGATTATGGTTGTTCTTTAGGTTCTGGGTGCAAATTTGGAGTAGAATTATTTTTCGGTGTCGCTTTATGTACTGAAACATGATTAGTTTTTAACATATCCGCGTATGAAACTTGTTGGTTGGGCTAACTGAGAATAATGAGCATTTGCTCGATATTGCGGGTGCTTAGCGGGAGTATTAAATTTTTGAGTGGTTTTCCTCACCATGGAAAAAACTGAACAACCTCTGTAGTTAGCAGTGTGGTTTCCACCGCAATTGCTACATTTTTTAACCTTCGAGTCATCCCTCGATTTGTCGCATTGGGCGGAACAATGTAGCTCGCCACACACAACGCAAACCGGAGGCAACTTTCAGTAAGCCCTAGTATGACCATATTCTTGACATTTTAGACACTGGACGGGTCCTGATGGCTTATGGGGTTCCTCTACGCTTATTTTGCGGTGTAATAAATACTTCAGATTATAAATAGGGTGCGTTTCATTTTTCTTTAATTTCATATCGTTAGGTTCCAGTTCAACGCGAAATAGAGGTTGAGGAACACGTTCTCGATTTCTGAGATTATCTACACTTTTAACCTTAAATCCCGTTTTTTGAAGGCCAGCTTTTATTTCTGCTGGATCAACGTAAGAATCTACACTTTTTATTACTACCTGTAGGGCTTTGCTACTCTTCAGCTGATAGGTATAAAAGTTCTTTTTGCAGTTTTCAAACTCTTTTACTGCTTTACGATAACTGTTTTCATCAATAAATTGTATTTTTGTCTCATCAATGTTACCACGCTTGATGGGAATTACATAAAATGCGTTCTCGCCAATAACTCAAATTAATTTCTTTATTAAGTCGCTCGAATTTTTCTCCCTTAAATAAATTGGAGGTGGTTCAAACGACCTGGGTGCCGTTTTAGGTTCAATTGTTTCGCTATCTAAGATAGCAAAACGATTGTGGGAACTTATTCCGTTAGAGTTCTTATCTTTATGTACTTTAGACATTGGTGCAAGCTGCGAAGATTTAGGGCTGCGACCTCTTTTCAATACAGTTATGTGTCTGTCCATTCCTACTTGCGTCTTAGGTTTTTCTACACTATCCATATTAGTTTTGCTAATACTATGTTCAGAAGGCGACTTGTTTGTAGTTATTTTATTCTCATCGCTTATAAGCAGCGAGGAACAAGATTGCGCACGTAATACTGGCGTATTGTCACTAGTTTTTTTGTTTTTATTTATTTCAATATTGGCAACATTTTTTTTACTTAAATTAAAGAGGCTCATTAGCCTCTATTGCTTTTGTTTTATTTTTCAAGTAGAAATACAATATGCCGTTGTAAAAAATAAAGAGAAAAAAAGGTTTTACAAACAACTTTGTTGTTGTATTAAAAATGGTTTGTTTTTTGTTTTTGTTTGAAGTTATTCACACAATTTATGTTTTGTTTTTTAATGCGAGCTTAAAAAAATCGCGTCCGCACTTATCAACGCCAAAAACAGAACGGGGAAGCTTATGTGAGTTGATAATCACCCTCGAGGTATATATGTACATACTTTGGTCCACTTAAAATATTTTATAACTTATATATTTCTTTATATTTCAGTTGCTTTACATCCGAATGGCAGTAGAACGCAGTCATTATTGAGCGAATAGAAAAATTTAAATATGTAAAATTATATATTAATTAAATATTTATAAACTAATTTTAAAATGTATTTTAATAAATATAAAAATATTGGATCTGTTTAGTCAGCTGTGAGGGGTTTATTTATCTAGTTTGAGTAGTCATCGTTGATTGATTTTTACAGCATAGTTGCCCTACAAGAACAGTGATAGTCATATGACCGCTCATTTGATAGTCACTAGATTTTACCATCATTGCGTATTATAAACTTCCCATCACATTCTTAAGGACAAAATGACAAAAATGATATAAACATTGTGTACGTGTGAATTTTGTATCTCCCTGGAGTTTATTAACATTACTCTCACATATGTATATGCAAAAGTGAAACAACATACATAATTTGATTATTTTTGTTTATGTGTTAGTTTCGATCATAAATTTCTTGTAGGGTGATTAGTAAAAAGCAGTAGAGCGAGCAGTACAGAGTTATGCTCATTAGTCCAAAGAGTTAATAAGTTCGAGAGAGATGCAAAATCACACGTACACAAATGTTTGCCTCATTTTTGTACCATGCCCTTAATAACGTGGTGGTAGCTCTGTTCTATGCAATGAGAAAAAATTTCTCATCAGTGACACTCAAATGATTGATCAATTGATGGTCACTGTTCTTGTAGGGAGGTATATTCGAGGCGAAAAAAATTACAACCCTGCAATATTTTTATTGCAGTGTTGTACAATTTGTTTTTGTATAAATCATTTTCCGCTGTAAAAATAACAAATGTTTGTATATTTTGCAACTGGAAGATAGAGAAACAAACGAAAGCAAAAAATAGTAACATGAGCTGTCAAGCTTAACTGTTGTACCTTGTACTAGCATATATAAAGCAATGTTCTGACAATACATAAGCATGACACACTATACAAGGTAGACTCGCGGCGAAAAAAGTACAGCTCTGTAATAAATTACGTACATTTCAAGGCATATTAACTAGGTAGACTCATTAGTACAACAACTACAACCACATGCATTTTGTTTGTGTAAAAAATAGCTTCTTTGTCATAAACAAAATGTTAACCTCTTCAGGGACATTGGCACATATGTGTACATTAAGCTTTTGTTAAATATTTTAAGTGGAATTAGCAAAAAGTTATTTTACAGAATGGCATTCCAATTTCGCAATTATCAATTTCGAATTATTGCATTCTTTTTAACTATGATAAAAAAAAATGTCTTCTTCAGTTTAAAGCAAGAGCCCCCACGTAAACCCCTAAGGGTCTGTGAGCACATACACAATCTCAACCAGAATCTCACAAAGAGAACAAAACATGTAAAAATTTTAAATCAGTAACATACCAGCTTTCAACAAGGTAGGTTTGTGTCACTTTGCTAAATATTTAGCAGACCAATGCATTTTCATTTTAACCACTTTTTTTTGGTTGGGGGCCTTTATTCAGATAGGTAAATGTAACAAAAAACGAGGTATTCCCTGTACAATTTCTGAACCATCTAAAAAGTCAAGAACAAGATCAAAGTTATTCCAGAAATTAGACTAGATTCTATAGCACACTATCCTTTAAAAGTTGAGCATAAAAACCCCCCACGATGATAAAAAATGTACGAGCCAAACTCACTACATGTGTGAAAAGTGTAAAGAACCCGTATGCCCTGAGTGCATAAAATCTTTCCATTCAAGGCGAATTCATATCAGGTAAACTCGAGAGGTCAGCTGACTATTTGTTGTCACCATCTTACAGTGTCAAAATGTACTAACATTTTTTATTTTGACAGCCAAAAATGATTTATACAACAACAAAATGTACGTATTTTTATTTCAGAGTTGTACTCTTTTTTCGCCGCGAGTCTACCTTGTTTATTGTGCCATGTTTCCATTCATAGATGAACTAAATGATAAATGGTAATATTTCGGCATTATCTTCTTTAGTAATAGTTACTATGGGCTTGTTCAGAAATGCATCTCTGCGCTGCATCTGTTGCGCATTTGTGATTAGTTTGCGATGCCGATGCAAAAGAGCTGATGCTGATACTTATTTGATGCGCAAATAAAATTAATTAACATTTGTTTAAAATTTCGAAAGCTTAAACAATACCTATTGGGCAGTTAATAACAATTTTATTTCTTGATTTACATGAAAGCAAATAATTAATAAAATTCTTCCATATGTAATCAAACTCCTATAAATGTATAAACAAATGTAATTTAACAAAATAAAATTTATAAAGAACAAATAAAAAACACTCATCCACTGCATCATTAACTTTTGTGATGCGAGTTTGACGTTTGTTTGCGCATCATCTATTTCAGTAATGCATTTTAGAACACACGACATTTGCAGTGATGCAAACTGATGCATTTCTGAACGTACTGCGCATCAGATGCAGCGCAGTGATGCTTTCCCGAAAAAGACCTATTTTTAATTTTATCTTATATTACTGAATTGTTATAAATATAGGGTAAACATCTAGTAATTAAATGAAAAATAAAATCAATGATTTTTCACTTTAAAAAATTCGTCCCTGAAAAGGAAAACAAAACAAAAAATAATTTTTTTTATTTTTTTTCAGAACAATTGAAAAATTGCTTAGAACATTAAACGATACAAAGAAAGACGGACAGAAAAGTGAAATGTCCTGTGACCGAAGTTTTATTCAAATTTGATCGGTACAAACACTATTTCAAAAAAATAATTTAAATTTAACTATTTTTTTCACTTTTTGTTTTGTTTATTTCTTTAAAAATAAACATAAAACAAAAAACAAATTAGGAATATGGCGAATATAATTTTGACAGTCAAGAAAAACCAAGGCGAATATTATGCCATGAGAAAAACAATATAATGTCGAATTCGCCATTGAGTTTACCTGGTTTGAATTTGCCTTGGTACATTTTGTTTTTGTATAAATCATTTTAGACTGTCAAAATAAAAAATGTTAATACATTTTGACACTTTAAGGGCCAATTTTTGTCTTTGTATTTATCTTTAAGTTGTATTTAAATAAATTAGTTTTTCACCACGCACTTAATATGGGTTTCAAAATAATTTTTTTTTTGCAAAACATGGCTGTGCGACTCTCTGAAGTGTATACAAACTTTTTTTTTTTTAAATTTGTTACTTACAATTAATTGTAGCCATATCTGTCGCTTACGTGGTTTTGGCGAAAACAGCAAATTTCTATGAGTAAATAAACATTTATTTTTGTATTTACCAAAAAAAAAACTTTTAACTTTACTAAAAATGCTCTAATTGGCCTGCAACTTTCATGATTTTTTTAATCTTAAATACAAAAAACTTAGTGGTTGAGACTTTAACATTTCCAACTTGAAATATAAAAACCATTATATTTTGCATGCAAATGTCATTTGTATGGCGCTTACGAGGTTTTGAAAATGGATTTATTTATTTTTCATACAAACTTGTTAAGATGAGATTGTAGTCTGGTGGCAAATGTTATTTACTACCATAAAAACCAAAAAAGTCAATTTCGACAAAATGTCGCTTACATGGTTTAAGAAGAAACGCGACGATAATTTTTATCAGCTTGATTTTGTCCATGATTGAAAAAATATGTGGCCATTGACAGCATTTTTATTATTTTACATAAATTAATTAAAATATATTGATTACTTTCTATAAAAATATAATTTTACATGTATTTCAACAATTTTGCTGTTTTCAAGTACATTTTAAGCATTTTTTTATGTTTTTTGTAAGCAAAAACCATAAACTTTTTCACTATACTTATTGTCTATCGACCTTATAATCTTTTATATATTTATTTCCTATAGTTTTCTATAAATAGGCTTTCAAGGTCATAAACTTTTTTTATCTGCAATTTTTTGATATTTTGTGGTGCTACCAAATTTTTACTTCAACTAAGAAGATGTAACTAAGACTTAGGGCCAATTTATCTTTAAGTTGCATTTAAATATGAAAATTGGTTTTTCACCACGCACTTAAATGACCACTATTGTGCATTTAAAGTCTATTTAATTTTACACATAACCATATGTTTTTATAAGCTTGATTTTGTTCATGAATGAAAAAATGTGTGGCCATTGACAGTATTTTTTATTATTTTACTTAAATTTTTTTGAACTTTTTTTGTTAAACGGCTGTTTTCTGCGAATTTATCTGCAATTGATTTGATATTTTGTTGTGGTAGCATATTTTTTACCACAATTAAGTAAGAACATTTAAATAAGACTAAAGAAGTGAAAGTGTTTTTAACTAGCCCTTAAAAAATAAAACTGTATTTAAATACAACTTGAAATTAAATGAATGTTAACTAAATTCGCATTTAGATACGAAGTCAAAAACTGGCCCTAAGATGGAGACAAAAAATAGTCACCTGAGCTCTCGAGCTTACCTGTTATGAATTCGCCTTGGACATTAGCAAAAAAGGGATGAGCAACAAATAAATAACACTGTTAACGCTCCCACCTGGTATGAGTTCGTAAGTGGATTTGTGCATTTGCCAATAAGGACTTAACAATGATTGCTGTGAGAGGCCGTCTTCACTTGTCATTGTCATGTTATAAAAGAGTTTTTACAACAAATGTTTTAACAACCATATTAAAACTTGGAAATAACATTAACATGGCAGTTTATATTTAATACTAACATGATGTTGGTGTTAATGTTTATCATTTTATGTATAATGTAGACGGGGGGTAAAGCCATGTTATTTTTTTTTTTGGGTGTGCTAATTATGCTCAAATTTACAAATGTATATTTATAATGAATTTTTAATTTAAAAAATAATATTTTTCTTTATTTCATGTATCTATAGCATTTTGTGTGCCATAGATATTATAATATTTAAGTAATTGTATAGTAATATAATTTTAATTTTTTGTATTTTTAACAAATAAATTAATAAAAAATAATAATCCATCTACCGAACTATTTTAAGGTGGAATGGCAACCTGGTGGTGAAATGAACACGTCACAACTGTCATAATATTCGAAAAAATAGACAAACAATTTTCTAAACTAGCCGTTCAAAGTTGTGCTTTTCAGTATTTAATAAATTTTCTTAATTTATTTTCTTTTTTTGTGGAAAGTATAGTCAACTTTTTCCCGTTATAAATGACGATTAAAATTAATTGATACTGTGATTAAAATGAGTGCAACCAAAGAAGATAAAGACGTCAAAAATAAATTAATTTTGCAAAAACAAGCCTTTGATTTGTGCAATGGAATAAATTCAAAAAACAAAAATTCAAGCAATAATGCCACAAGTTGTAGTATTGATGATTTAGTCCAATACGCAGCACTCTATACAAGAAATCCAATAATTTTATATGGTGTATTGTGGCCATTTCTTATTTTGTATTTGGTAGCATTTTATTTGTGGACTCGAGTCTATGGAGTTGAAGAATATTACGAAGCCGGTCTTGTGGCATTTGCGGCAATTGCATTTGTTAATGTATTAACAGTGCTGTGCTGTTATTGGAGTGTTCACATCCTAACATTTTTAAACTGTCGAAAGGTTAAAGTACCGAAACTGGGTGTAATTGCAAAAGTAGTTCCGACTGCGAATAATGGTTCATCTGAGATAGTACATATTGGAAGAACAATGTTGGAGGATGACCAAGAGCAGTATTATTTTTTGTTTCAAAAGACTAAATATATATGGGACAAAGAAAAAGCTACCTTTAGAGGCTTGGAGTTTCCCGTCAATGAACTTTTACATCAATATTCCAAATCACGTGGTCTCGAAACCGAAGATGCCATTGCATTGGCTTTAAAAATTTATGGCAATAACACAATGGAAATGGTTGTACCGGAATTTTTTGAATTATTTATTGAGAGAGCAACAGCGCCGTTTTTTGTGTTTCAAATTTTTTCGGTTGGCCTTTGGTGTCTAGACGAATACTGGTATTATTCTCTGTTTACTTTGTGCATGTTGGTTGTTTTCGAATGTACTTTAGTACAGCAGCAGTTACGTAATATGTCTGAAATTCGTAAAATGGGAAATAAGCCATACCTTATAAATGTTTTTCGCCAAAACAAGTGGAGACAAATTGTATCGGATCAGTTGCTGCCAGGTGATTTAGTTTCTATAACTAGATCTCAAAATGATAACATTGTTCCTTGTGACTTGGTATTATTGCGTGGAAGTTGTATAGTGGATGAAAGTATGTTAACAGGTAAGACTAAAAAATAATTAAAAATCGTAAACAATAAATCACAGGTAGAAAGGATATGAGGATATGTATAAATTTATTATATCTACCGTTCCTAATTTCTACAATAAGCATTTACGACCTGAAAAAGTACTGGATTCCAATAGTAATTAATTCCTATAGTAACCAATTCAAACGAAAGACAGCAATGTCTGGATTGTCCGAATGCTTCACAACTTACCGTCCTATTAAGTGTACCTATCGATAAGACTCAAATTCAAGAATTGAAGAATTTAAAACTAAAAATCTGCCAAATAGTACCACAAACGGAAATTGCCCATATTTTTGTATTTCTTTAAGCAATTCGCTGCCAAGGACGAGTATACTCGTCTTTGAAAAAATGACAAGAACCCGTCATTTCATTTTTTTGTAACTAGCGATCCCAGGTGCGCTTCGCTTCCCCATTCGTCAAAAATTTAAAAAATTGTGAATATAACCAATACAGTTCTGAAATCTGCAAAAACAAAGCACAATCCGAGCACAATTCTTATTTTTATTCATTTTTAAGCAATTACTATAGGTCATTTTACCATAATGTTAAACATTTTAATTTTCAGAACTTTGATCGGAAACACATTCTGAATATAAACGCTTTTATTAGTTTATTAGTTTTTGTTTCAAAAATATTATTAATTATATTATTAATTAAAATTCAAAATAACGTAACATCACATTTCATAAGTTTACAGGAGAAGCAAAAAACTATATAAAATAAAAACTATTTGAGATATATGCATAAACAAAAATTTTAAATCTAGGGTGAAATGAAACAAATATATTTTGGATAAAAAGATGCTGTTTTTTAAAGTATGCGTTTTGCAATATGACTCACGTTATTTGAATTGTTGTTTTGTAAAAATAAGGTAATAATAACGTATCATGAATTTTATCTTCTATATATATAAAAATGAATGTTTGTCTGTATGTTTGTATGTCCTTTATAGAATCGTAAACTATGCATCTGATCATGTTATGATCTTAAGCAAAGTTGTTGCCCATGAGCCGGCGAAAGTTTCTAAGTTGGTTCGATTAACTTCCGACAGGTGGCGCCACGGAAAATTGCTCAAAATTAATTAAATCGTAAGCTGTGCATTTGATGATGGTATGATCTTTAGCAAAGTTGTTGCGCATGAGCCGACGGAGGTTCCTAAGTTGGTGGGGTTAATTTCTGACAGGTGGCGCCACAGAAAATTACTCAAAACGAATTAAATCGTAAACTGTGCAATTGATTATGCTATGATCTTTAGCAAAGTTGTTGCGAATGAGCCGATGTAGGATTGTAAATTGGTGCGATTAATTTCTGACAGTTGGCGCCACTGAAAATTACTCAAAATTAATTAAATCGTAAGCTGTGCATTTGATGATGGTATGATCTTTAACAAAATTCTTGCGCATGAGCCGACGGAGGTTCCTAAGTTGGTGGGGTTAATTTACGACAGGTGGCGCCACAGAAAATTGCTCTTTTTTTTTTGAAAAAGTGCTGAAGGGAAACTTTTCGCGTTAGAGGTAGTCAAAAAGAGCTAAAAATAGAGCGAAAAGAGTTAAGTTGGCATCGCTGAATACAACACTAATGTTTGGTTAGGGCCAGCAACGCGGACCGGGTCAGCTAGTTATCTGTAAAAAATAAAAATATTCAATATTTAAATTATAAGTAGAACTATTTATTAACAAATTAATTTTCGAGGCCAGGCTTAAGTTCATTTGATTCTTTCTAAGTAGTAGTAAAAATATTTTTTATAAATTATGTGATTAATTTTAGAGTCGTCTTCAGCATTCTTTGTATCTACCTAAAGTATAGGTGGTGTTAAGTTGTAACCATCATCTATTTAACCAACTCAAAAAAAGAATTACATGAAAAACTTTATTTAATCGTCAGTTGGTGAGAACAAAGTCTAACACCTAAATTCCCAAAACGGAAATGATGAGCTTCAAAATTTTTTTTTATAAAAAAGTGGTTACCCTGCCTTTGTTATTCACTGTCAAATCCTTTTTCGAGTATGTTGCCGTGAAATGAAGATTTAAAAATATGTATCTTTTTTTTAATCGATGCTTTGCACTCGGAGGAATTTTAAAATAAATCATGATTTTTTTTTTCAAAATTGGCTATGTTTGGATAGGGCTTGAGGAAGAACCGTTACAATTTGTGACCATATTTTTGTATTCTCTTGTTAGGTTGTCTTTAAAATATTTCAAACAATTTTACTATCAACGAAGTAAGTTTAACTTACGTAAGTAAAAGCCCATACCATCTTTCTGGGGAACATTCTGAAAAACCGGTAATTTTTACATTTTCCCAATTAAAAGGTTTGTCACTTAAAGGCTATCAGAACAAAACACTAATTTATTCTTAATTTGAGCCGTTTATTTTGAAAATGATATTACTCACTTTGTTTTTAAATTTATATATTTAAGGGTTTGTCAATCGCAAAATAAATATCTTTATTATAACTTGGATTAGTATAACTTTTCTTGAAAAAATCTCGGTGGAGCTTAACATCTGTTTGCAATTTTTTTTTAAGAAATGAAGATATACCGTTAAATTTTAATCAATCTTATCATTACTCTGATATTTTTGAAAAAATTACTAATGCCTGCCACTTTCAAAATAAACGGCTTTTTTTATCAAGAGTGCATAATCCAATCATAAATGAGTCCACAAAATCAAAAAGTTAAGGTTGGTCAAAAGTTAACTATAACTTTAAAAAATATTTACATTTGAGTTATAAAAAAATTGTTTATGAATTTTCAAAAAAAGGGGTAAAAGGTTGGAGGCTTACCCACAAGTGCCCCGGGCCTACCGTCCTCAACTCTACTGCAAAACAACTCGGCATTTCTCTCATTAATACATCTTTATTGGTTCGTGAGCAACCGAATTATTTTCAAAATAAAGTGCGAGTTGAACAAAACCAATAAAAAGTCAAAACTAGCTGTTTTATTGTCATAAGCATGAGTATTTGATGATACCTTATATTTTCTTTCTTTTTGTTTTGTTTTCTTTTGTTTATAACTTGGTTATCTTTAATAGTAGAAGTTTATAATTTTATACACATACTAGCTGGGCTCGATCCGCATTGCTAGCCCCAAAATTTTTCTATTATTTTGAACTGCATCGGGCTAATTAACGCCACTGCACGCTGATTAAGGACCCAACGCCTTCAACGAAACGCAGCACAGTGCGGTAGTTCTTGAGTTACGGTGCAAAAACACAAAAAAACTAAATATTGCGCCATCTGTCGGATGAACTACAAAGAAACTACACAGAAACACTCCTCACGCCCCATAGAACATGTATATTAAGTTTGGTAAAAATCGTTCCAGTAGTTTTTGAGTTTAACGATCACGAAGATACACGTCATTTTTATATATATATAGAGATGTATGTAATATGATGTTGCTAAGCGTAATCAATAAAACAAATTTGAATTTTTTGATGATTCGCTGCTTTGCATTTTAGCAAATTTCAATACATTTGGATTTACCAAATCTGTATTATAAAAATAAAAGTACCATTCTACGTTAGGTTAGGTTGCACGGGTCGCCGGCACTGTGTAGAGGAGAACCGACTCACTTGGGTCCTTTTGGTCCCGTTGTGACGCCCGAAAGAGGGATGAGCAGGAAGATTACTGCAGATCCACACTCTAGGTCAGGTGCAAAAACCATCCAGAAATCCGGATAAATGAATTTAACCTTTTAATATCGCAACCCGATAGTATTGCAAGGTCTTGCAGTATCGGGCTGCCAAACAGCGCCGCCCTTTCCTTTCCTTGCACCTATAGCGCAGTGCTCTTCAGCACAGCCACTAGTGTGCCAATCTGTCCTCAGGGGTTCTCAGTAGGATTGCTGTTGGCTTGTAATCATACTGAGGCCACAAAAGCATCGAGACCGTGCAGGTGGGCTCGTTCGACCATCTGATTTGCGCAGCCCCCTGTAGTTCCTGCTGAAATTTATATTTACAGCAACTTAGCGGAACGCCAACTAGTTGATCTATCTTCTGATCCCTAAGGTTCCATATCTAGCAAGTTCGTCCGCAGTTTCATTTCCGGGCACTCCCGGCAGCCAAAAGAGTCTCAGGTTGAAAAGTCTCGCCAACTCATCTAGAGATGTCCGGCATTCACGAACCAAACTGCACGTTGTATAAACGCCCGATAAGGAGATATCAGGTTTACTGTCGGTACAGAACTGGATATCTTTACCATATATCCTGTGATACCTTAGTTTGCCGCTCTTTTTATGGCAGAAATTTCAGCCTGAACAGCATATATGGGACTAATTAATTATATTGAGTAATTAATTGGTAACAATTAACAAATTTTTTTCATTAGCATTGCTTTCACTAATGGTTGTTGTTGTTGTTGTAACAGCTCTGCTGTTGTCGGAAGTTCTTTCCTGAAAAGATTTAAGATGTATATATTAATTATTGTAAAAGTGTCACGTGGGTGGAACTTGGAGCTGGAGAAATTGCGCAACTTCAATCGGTCTTAACCATAGGTCTATGGGGCGCAGATCCGTAGGCCTATTGGGACATTGAAATAGATGCACCGTGTCATGGGGGCTTTGAAGACAGGCTGGGCAACGATTTAAAGTTCCGGGAACTATACGCTCGCGGTAGCAGTTAAGAATACTGCACCATCCGGCCCTTAATTGTGCTAAAGTGGTTCTTGTTTGCCTGGGAAGAAGCCTTTCATTTTCTGCAATCGCTGGGGGGTGTTCATTAAGGACCCTATTACATCTATAGCCGTTCATAGCTCCTAAAACCGCCTGTTGATGTAATAGCTTTTGGGCGTCTGCAATGGCCACTCGATCTATAAGAGATGGAATAATATCTCGAATGTCATTGCGATATAGACGAAAGTCCTGCCGGATGTGACGGGGAGACGGATCTTGAATGACCACTTCATGGTTAGGGTGGGTGGGCAGGTGACAAGCCACCAGGTATTGCTTTGTCAGTAGCTCATTGTGCTGCCTGACCGGCAGTATCCTGGTCTCCTCATGAAGATGATCTATGTTTGTCATTCTGACACATCCGGTAGCGATCCTAAGTGCATTATTTTGTGCAGTTTGTAAAACTCGCCATTTAGTATCACTGAGGAACGAGGTCCAAATAGGGGCAGCATAACTAAAGAGAGAGCGACCAATTGCCTTGAAAGTTGTTATTATGGTCTCTTTAGTCATTCCCCAAGAGGTGCCTGAAAGAGCTTTTAGGACTTTGTTCCGAGATTTCACTTTCTGGTTGATGTAAGTGGCGTGTGACGCGAAGTGAAGGAGGCTGTCGAAGACCACGCCTAAAATTTTTGGGTTTTGCACCGTAGGGATACGTTGGCCTTCGATAGAGATATCTAATTCCATCCTTACTTCTTTAGTCCAGGAAGTGAAAAGAGACACTGAAGACTTTGAGGGTGATAGCTGAAGTCTACGTTCCTGTATAAATTGTGAGATGGTGGCTAAATATTGAGTAATTTTAGCACTTATGTCTTGGATGTTAATACCAGATGAATAGATGGTGCAATCATCTGCATAAGACACCATCTTGATATCTTGTGGTGGGGCAGGAAGTTGTGCAAGATATAAGTTGAAGAGTATTGGTGACAGTACTCCTCCTTGTGGCACACCCATTTTAATCTTGCGATATTTAGACTTCTGGCCTCTGAACTCAACAAACGCTTGTCTGCCACTTAAATAGTTGGCAACCCAGCGTTTGACATCATTGGGAAGTGTAGAGTTCGAGATGTCATTAATCAGCAAAGAGTGGTCAACCGTGTCAAAAGCCTTAGATAAGTCTAAGGCTGCCACAATTGTGCGTTCACACGGTCTCTGCTGATTGAGGCCATTTGCGATCTGGTTAGCTATCAAATTCAAAGCTGTCGTGGTACTATAGGATTCCCTGAAGCCGTGTTGGTGAGAGGCAAGCGAGAAATGCTCCTTCAGGGTTGGCAATATTAAAGCTTCTAAAACCTTTGCTACGGGTGATAAAAGGGAGATAGGGCGGTAGAATTCTCCTTTTGTAGCGGGTTTATCAGGTTTTAGGAGGGGAATTATCCGAGCAACCTTCCATATATCTGGAATCACCAGTTGATGAATCGAGAGTTCTAGAAGGCGTACTAGATATTCCAGCGATATTGTGCCAAGTTTCTTTAACATTAACATAGAGATGCCGTCAGGACCAAGAGCTTTAGAGGGTTTCGCTTTGGAGATTATAGATTTCACTTCATCGAGTGTGAAGGAAATGGGCTCAGAATCCCGTTCAAGATTCTTGTTTCTCCGAATTACAGCTCTTTTGGACCGATTCTGCGAGGTGGGATGATCGACAAATTGTCGGCAGAATAGTTTAGCGCATTTCTTTGCATCTGTATATTGAATGTCATCGAATCCTATAGCTGCGAGATTTTTATTGCAGTTTGTGCCAGATAGACTTTTAATAGTAGACCAAAGCTTTTTCGAGCTAACCGTGCATTGGTTTAGGTGTTCTAACCACTTGTTGCGACGATGTTCATTAACGAGTTTGTTAATTTCTGTCGTCAACAGCTCAATTCGCTCATCTGCTGGGTTGCAAGCGCGCAAATGATCGCGTTCTTGGGTTAAACGCGCTGCATTGGTGGGGAAATTTGGTCTAATATTGGGTATTCTGCCTGCAGGAATAAAGCGTCGTGCTGCCCTGAGAATAGTTTGCCTGAAAACTTTCTCTCCCTTCCTGGCACAAGTAGGGTGGGGTAATTGACGAAGGGAGTCATCAATATATTTCGAGAACCCCTGCCAGTCGGCTTTATTATAATTAATAAATGTGCGCTTGTCAGGCTCAACGAAGTCATTGGGTTTCTCAACAGTGACCACAATGGGAATGTGGTCTGAGTTAAATGCAATTTGGGTTTGCCAGCTGGTGTAGGCAAGTAGCGATGAGCAGACAATGGATATGTCTGGAGAGCTTACACATCTTGCAGTTACTCTTGTTGGGAAATCTTCGTTTATTGAGGCAAAATCTGATTCGTCTATCTGTTCTGCAATGAGTCCACCGCGGGGATCTTCAGGTAATTGGGAATACCAACTCTCATGATGAGCATTGAAATCACCAAGTATTATTCTATTATCACCCTGCAAGAGATGGGATATGCTTGGGTGATAATTAGCTCCTATGCTGTTGACGGGCGGGATATAAACATTGATGATTTCAATTTCAGTATTTTCAGTATCTACTGAGATGCTCATAACCTCTAGGAAGGGGTCAGGTATGGGGAGGGTTGGGGGGGCTGTCAATTTATAACTGACATTTCGTTCTATAATGAACGCAAGTCCCCCACCATGTGCTCTATCTCTATCTCTTCTGACAATATTGTAATTCCCTGAGGTCGAGAGTGAACAATCATTGGTCAGCTTTGTTTCTTGTATGGCGGCAATAGGTATGTTGTTGTCGTGCATATATTTTGTGATCTCCACAATTTTGTTTCTCAAACCATTACAATTCAATTGCATGATTTGAAAAGATCTGCCGGGACCAGTATTTTGCACTTGCCGCTGAGTGGGGTGTCTTGGCGGTGTATTCACCTGAGGTGGAGTTGTAGGTGTTAATACGGGTTGCTGTAATTGAGGAGTGTTCTGTACATTAGGCGTTCTGGGTGTTGATTGCGCCGTTGAGTTAAGGGTAATGCTGGCCGTAGGAGTGGCATTTGCACAGCAAGAGGCTAGGAAACTAGCACTCCAATCCCTATGAAAGCGTAAATCTGTACAGCGCCTCATATGACACCATCTTTTACAACCATTGCACTGAACTGATGTAATATTCCTCCTAATTATAGTATTACAAATAGAACAATATGTTCTATTGTGTCTCACAGGTGGGGATGAGACGGGGTTCTGCTGGGAAGCAGTGGGAGGAGCAGTGCTGGAGTTAGTTGGTTGATTGCTACAACAACTCGCCACAAAGCTTGGGGACCAATCGCGGTGGCTGGTGAGACCTGAGCACCTTTTCAAGTGACACCAGTTTTTACAAACTGAGCATTTGACCGATGTTATGTTGCGAGTTATTTTGTTGTGACACACTGAACAAAACCAGATCTGTGGACCTGGGTTTTGCTCAACGCCAGCTATAATTAATAGTAACTTGAGCAAAATAGCTGGCATATTTTGCTCACCTGAGGAAAAAACTTTCGGTTGGTACAGCTGTTGCTGAGTTGACAATCTTTGGCCGAGTGATACTCGGGTCGTTCCGGAGCGAAGATCCAATTGTCGTGGGAACGTGTCGTGGTAGTGGTTTTTAATGAAAAGGTTTCATTAGGAATTATTTAAAATGCTAAATCATTACAATTAACCAATGATTAAATTATAAATAAATTAGTCAAGTGCGAGTTAGACTCACACACGTAGGGTTCCGTACTGTGTTCAGTATAATTTAAAAATTCCAGTTGTTTATTTCTTTATGTCTTATGGGACACCCTTAAATAACGTTTTAGTATTTTTTGCTATAGTGGCCGCAGTTATACACTTTTGGTAAAATTTTCAAGAGTATACCTATTATGATTCAAAACTTAGGCCTTACACATACAAAGCACACCACTATCGGAACACCCTTTAATTTTTAGGTTTATTTTTTTTACTTGTTTATAAAGCGAACTGAGTTTTAATTACTGTTTGTAAATTTTTAGTGTATGCCTCCTACAGTTCAGGAAATAAACACATATTTGTGAATAACACCTCTCTATCGGAACACTTTATAAATTTTAATATTTGTTGCTATAGCGGCCACAGATATACACCTGTGAAAATTTCAAGATTCTACATATTATGGCTCAAAACTTAGCCCTTAAAATTGCAAATAACACCACTATCGGAACACCCTTTAATTTTTAGGTTTATTTTTTAGACTTGTTTATAAAGCGAACTACGTTTTTATAAATTTTTGTAAATTTTTAGTGTATGCCTCCTACAGTTTAAGAAATAAAAATATATTCTTGAATAACACCTCTCTATCGGAACACCCTATAAGTTTTAATTTTTATTGTTATAGCGGCCATCGCTATACACCTTCTGTGAAAATTTCAAGAGTCTAGCTATTTGGTTCAAAACTTATGCCTTATACATGCATTTCACACCACTATCGGAACACCCTTTAATTTTTAGTTTTATTTTTTTATACTTCTTTATATAGTGAACTAAGTTCTAATTACTGTTTGTAAATTTCAAGTGTATCCCTTCTGCAGTTCAAGAAATAAACACATTTTCGTGAATAACACCTCTCTATTGTAACACCCTATAAGTTTTAGTATTTGTTGCTATAGCGGCAATAGCTATACATCTTTGGTAAAATTTTCAAGAGTATACCTATTATGATTCAAAACTTAGGCCTTACACATACAAAGCATACCACTATCGGAACACCCTTTTATTTTTAGATTTATTTTTTTAGACTTGTTTATAAAGCGAACTAAGTTTTAAATACTGTTTGTAAGAAATAAACATATTCGTAAATAACACCTCTCTATCAGAACACCCTATAAGTTTTAATATTTTTTGCTATAGCGGCCATAGTTATACATCTTTGGTAAAATTTTCAAGAGTCTACCTATTATGGTTCAAAAGTTAGGCCTTATACATGCAAATCACTCCACTATCGGAACACCCTTTAATTTTTAGATTTATTTTTTTCAGACTTGTTTATATGCGAACTAATTTTAATTTAGTGCTTGCATATTTTTAGTGAATTCCTCCTACAGTTCAAGAAATAAGCACATATTCGTGAATAACACCTCTCTATCGGAACACCCTATAAGTTTTAGTATTTGCTAGTATAGCGGTCACAGTTATATATTTTCTGTGAAAATTTCAAGCGCCTACCTATTACGGTTCAAAACTTAGGCCTTATACATGCATATCACACTACTATCGAAACACCCTTTAATTTTTAGGTTTATTTTTTTATACTTGTTTATATAGCGAACTAAGTTTTAATTACTGCTTACATATTTTTAGTGTATGCCTCCTACAGCTCAAGAAATAAACACATATTTGTGAATAACACCTCTCTATCGGAACACCCTATAAATTTTAATATTTGTTTCTATAGCGGCCAAAATTATACACCTTCTGTAAATATTTGAAGATTCTACCTATTATGAGTCAAAACTTAGGCCTTATAAATCAAAATAACACCACTATCGGAACACCCTTTAATTTTTAGGTATATTTTTTAGACTTGTATATAAGGCGAACTACGTTTTTAGTACAGTTTGTAAATTTTTAGTGTATGCCTTCTACAGTTCAAGAAATAAACACATATTCGTGAATAACACCTCTCTATTGGAACACCCTATAAGTTTTAATTTTTATTGTTATAGCGGCCATCGCTATACACCTTCTGTGAAAATTTCAAGAGTCTAGCTATTATGGTTCAAAACTTATGCCTTATACATGCATTTCACACCACTATCGGAACACCCTTTAATTTTTAGTTTTTTTTTTTATTTACTTGTTTATATAGTGAACTAAGTTTTAATAACTGTTCGTAAATTTCAAGTGTATCCCTCCTACAGTTCAAGAAATAAACACATTTTCGTAAATAACACCTCTCTATTGGATCACCCTATAAGTTTTAGTATTTGTTGCTATAGCGGCAACAACTATACATCATCTGTGAAAATTTCAAGAGTCTACCTATTACGGTTCCAGAGATAAAAGGCGCTGACAGACGGACAGACATTGTAGCGAAAACAATAGGGTTCGTTTTTACACTTTGTGTACGGAACCCTAAAAAGCATTATCATTATTTGCCATTATTTGTAATCAACTTTTTGCAGTGAACAAATTTTATATTTATTTGATGTTTTCAAACAAGTCCCACCTTTATTCCCAAATGATGTGAATTTTTTTCCTATAAAAATCAGAAAAAAAAAACATAATTTCTGAAAATTAAATTTTAACCCGTTGGAGAATGCTTTTTTATTTATTTGGTTTCCTTCGATAAGACCAAATATAAAATTAGTAAATTCACTATCTGCGGAGAAGAACGAAATCCTTGATAACTTATTGGCATCCTAGAGTTTTTCATCTTACTCCTTCATAAATAAATGGTAAAATATCGACTAAATTTACAATGCTATTGTATACTTTATTGTTCAGACATGCCGTTTTACCTCAATTTCTATAGATGATATTTGTTCAAGTAATACTGGTGTAGACATAAAACTTTAAAATTAGTTTGTGTATTTAATAAAAAAATTATATAAAAGTATAAAAGTCACTATCTGCAGAGAACAATTAAATCCTTGATATATTATTGGCATCCTTGAGTTTTTCGTCTTACTCGTTCATAAATACATGGTAAAATATCGACTAAATTTACAGTGCTACTGTATTCTGTTGTTGATGCATGCGTTTTTACCTTAATTTCTATAGATAATATTTGGTCAAGTAATATTTAAAACATAATTATATGATAGTTGATCATACTGGTGTAGACATAAAACTTTAAAATTAGTTTTTAGGAGTTCCAACTTGTTATACGAAGATGTGTTCTGACTGACAATTTAAAATATTCTATATGTTTAGCTTATTCTTCAAATAACTACTAGATTAGTTACCATAGAATTATAAGAAAAATCTATGCAAATATAAGGAGAGTTGCCTTAAACATGTGCTTTGTCAGTGTATCTGCAAACTTTCGCAACAGGTGAAACATAATGTTTTCTGATGGACTAATTTCCACTTGTATACAGTTTATATCATTGCAAATTGTTAACTTTTTTAACTTTTTCTATAAAAACTATTTTCTATAAAAATATTAGTTAATTATTGCATTATCTGTACCATTTCAAAGAATTTTGTATGAGTTTTGTAACTTCATCCGACTAGAAATGGGTTAATGTTTGTTTACTTTATTTGTAGTTATTAAAACCTACTGGGATCATTAACTTGTGTTTTATATAAAGAATGATTTTTTCATCAATTATAATTAGTAATTTCATTACAAATCCATTACTATTGGTAAAAACAATTGTAATTAAAAATAAATCAGTAGCATTAAATGGTAGTTAAATTTTTTTTTCATTGTAACTATTTCAAATAATGCCAATGAAAAAATCCCAATTATGCTGAACAGTACTGCATTGTTTTTGCAGCGTAAACCTCATCCTTATTTGGAATCGAGGGATGAAGACGCCTCCCCCCACTTCATTGTCCGTTTTAGATCCGTTTGTATAAACATCAAACACGTCCTCTTGATTACGATCATGTGTCAACATGGATGACGTGCCTGACATTGATACTACGGACCTTCTGGCCGGCATGGATGAGGGTGCACAATAATCAATATTTCCCGGGATAGTCGATATATATACACATCCCAAAATAGTCGCATGGCCGATTTCCATGCCCCGGTTGCTCTAAGCCTTATCGCCGAGTTATAGGCCAGCTGTATGGCCATTAGATCGCCTGGAAGCCAGTGCAAGTTAATTTATGGCGAGGTTCCAAAGAAGAGGTGACAGCACCTCTCCATGTAGTGTCCCTCGCTTAGCTGCCCTGCAGACAGTAGCCCGCCTCATATTTGATATGATGACTCTATAGATCAGCAAAGTCGAAATGAAGCTAATAATTGACTAATTTACGTCCAGTCTCTCCAGAGCCCTAATAATGGTCTCCGGTTTCAGGTTGTTAAACGCCACTAATGCATATTCCTTATGCTCAAGAGATTTTTCGATGTATCCTACGAGCATATGCAGTGCCGTCTCAACCGATTTGCCTTTGGTATATGCGTGTTGAGTAAACGTGAGCGCAAGATGTTAAAAAGTGTACAGTATTGCATGTTTTTGAAACGCAAATATTGATTGTATGTGTAGTGGAATATTACTAAACAGTAAATACAGAGAACAAGAGAGCAAACAGTGCAAAAATCAGTGCACCTGATTTGACCGGACAGCTTTATCAAGTGCAATAAATATGCAGAGCATTTCATATTGTTCACTAGTTCATTTTACTTAAATTTTCTTGAGAGTAAAATCTCTGATTTTTGAGAGAAAAAAATAAAATAAGATTTTTTTATTCATCAATAAAAGTTAAAAAAATTCAATCTACTACAGTTTCCTATTTTCAACCACTCAAGGCGCAAATTAATATAAAATAACTAAAATACAAAGTACAAACCGTTGCTTTTAACATCATACATTTACATACATGTTGTCTGCTATAACAGTATTTCATATCAAGAGACACTATTGAGACAAAATATTCACTACTGAAATTTTATTTCAAACAACAACAAATATTACATTGGTTGGAAGAAAAGCAAACGCTATTGTATATTTTTATTTAAGAGCACAACAATATTTGTATACACATGAAATCAAGTGCAAGAAAAAAGAGACCAATTCAAAACATTATGAAGTTAGTCTAACAAGACGTTTTATGCTCACGTTTAGTGTTGATATGTGGAGAGTCGGTTCGGATTAATCGCTGTTCTCAGGTGAAGATCAATTATTCGTTTTAGTGTTTTCAGAAGGAAGGATGACAGAAGACTAATAAGTCTGAAATCCTGCGAGGTTTTTCCTCCTTTTAGGTTATGATCTAACGTTAACTACGTCTAATTTACTACAAAGGATAAAATCAAGAAATGACCCACCCCGTGTATTGCAGACGGAGCTTCCACATACGACATTATGTGCGTTGGCGTCCGCTCCAATGATAACCGGCAGGCCCAATCTGCTTACCATTTCCACAATCTTCCTTTAGTTGGTGGTGTTTCGCTCTATCTGCCAGGCGGAGGAGCAGTGCAGCCGAAGATGCTTTAGAGTGATGAAGATTGACTTACATACGTCACCTTCAAATCTTGGCTACCTTCCAATCACTGGTTGGCAGCTCATGATTTTCTATCTGAATGAGATCCATAATCTCCTGAGCTATGAATGGCTCTGACGCTTAAGCGCATCAGTGGACGGAGATAAAGGTTCATGCGGTGCAGCCAGTATCGATTTAGTCCATTGTAGGGAGGTTGATTCCTCTTTTGTAAGGGACTCAACTGCCTTTTGCCTAGTTGGCCATCACATTTTTCAGCTGCTCGCCGTATGAAAAAGGCCCTTCTGGCGGGTAGGACGTGCCGCACAGTGGGATTTGTTCATACAATGGCAAAAAATATAAGGAGTGCTCGTAGAATGTTGAAATTTTGCTCTGAGCCTTTGGTTAGCTCAATTAAGAAAAATATAAGGTTTAATCAAAATTGGCCAAGCCCAATACCCACCGCCCATAGAACCCAAAATTTATTTTTGGCCCAAAGTTTTTGAAATTTGGCACAGAGCCTTTTATTACCTCAAGTAAGAATAAAATAAAGTTTGATCAAAATTGGCCTTGCCCACTACCCACCGCCTATGTAACCCAAAATTTATTTTTGGTCCAAAGTTTTTGAAATTTAGCACAGAGCCTTTTATTACCTCAATTAAGAATAATACAAAGTTTCATCAAAATTGACCACGCCCGCTACACACCGCCCATATAACCCATATTATATTTTTCCACAACTTTTTGTTTCTTTACCAAAATTAATTATTTTATTGCAATTTCATCCGGATAGAAATCCCTTTTTTCTTCTCTGACGTTTGCATATGGTGGCAAAATATCGTATCCTTCATTTTTGAGAAAACTTTTGACGGCTTCATACTGACTCTTTGTAAGCTCTGCATCCAGATCCATCATCATTGCTAGAACAGCCAGCGAACGAATATAACATCGAGTTGGTATATTTACACAGATCACTTTACTTGCCATATTCAAATATTCTTGTGAATATTTTGAAGCTAATTCAGCTGCGTTGAACCTCTTTGTGCGAACTTGACAATCTTCGAAATCTTTCGCTGGCCTTCCTAGTTTAGTTGAACAACTAGGCTCGCTATTAAATGATACTTCAAATACAGCTAAAAACACAATAAGAAAAAACATTTACACATATGAAATTTTATAACTCTTTTAACGTACTTTTTAACCAATATTATTTTTTTTTTTAAATGTGATTTTAGTTAATGTGATTCTTTCCACCGTTTTTTGAAATGACCAACAAACCTCATTCACTTGCTCTTTTTACTATACCGATTTCTTCATCCTGAGCATTGCATTTTTTGATGTAAAGAAATCGGTTATTTATTCCAAACTTGTATTTCAATTAATGAGTTCGTAACTCAGTTCACTATATAACACAGAAAATAAACTCATTTAATGATATCTTTTTCACTTCTCTATTTGCTATTTTCACAAATTCTTTTATTTTTATTGTTGTAACTAAATTTCATAATAACGCACGTGCCTAAAATTATGCCATATCTTTTTGTAATTTTTTAAAATTAAAAATTTCATGTATTTGGAGACAAATTTTATGATTTTATAAAAGATTATTAATTACACAGGGCAACAGCAAAAATATGCTCGAGTAACTACTATATACATTTGATGTATCATGGCTACCTTAGTACAAAAATGGTAAAATTTTTAAATTCTATGGATAGATTTTTTTTTAAAAAATTTTTTTTTAAAATTGCAATTTTTTTGAGACGTTTCTTCAAATAATTAATGATAACTCAAAAACTACTAGTCCGATATTATTAAAATAAATTCAGAAAAATTAAGATTTGCATAGCCTTTAATTCGTCTATATATCGCGTTTCAATCGGATCAATAGTATCGGAGTTATAATAAAAAACTTAAGAAAAAAATATATTTTTTACGTAAAAATGGCAAAAATTTTCGTTTTAAAAAAATCATAAAAAATCGAAAACGGCAAAAAACTTCCAGATTCATTTTTTTATCGCATAGCGACATATAATAGCAACAAAATGAGATATCGGCCATAAAAATCGATTGATTTTTTTCGAATTTATTCACATTTTAGTGAATTCGCTCATTTTCACAAAATTTTAGTTTTTTGCTTGATATACGCATTATAGCGGGTTTTCAAATGTGTGAAAAACATAAATTTTCCAATTTCAAGGGGTGCATGTCGGATTAATGTTAGATTTGATGAGAAACTTCCACCCACAAAATTTTAGTCGAATTCGACAACGTTAACACGTAGCGCATAGGCCCCAAATCTGAAAAAAAGCGTTTAAATGGAAAATAATTGACAAATTTTCAGTTTTTGCAAAATTAACGCTATTTATTTCCCCTTTTGCAAAAAAGTGGATCCTGGTCCTTAGGGCAAACACAATGAGATTTACAATAAGCTACATGTCTTTAAGTTTTCGAGTTATTACAATTTTCACTGGCCATTATATGTCCTTGAGAACTTGCCGAAGACAATTTACAAAAACATTTTACTTTTAAAATTTTTTCTTTTTTTCTTTTTTAACAATAAAATATAAAATTTCGCTCAAATTGACTGATATCTTCCTATTACACAACGCAACAAAATAAAAAAATTAGATGCTTTTGAAACCACTATACAATATCCAGGTACTGCCAAAGTGTTTTGGATGAATGAGAAATGTATGGCAAAACAAGTACGCGAAATACTGTTTTGGGCAAAACACGTATTTCTGTGGGACACGTGTTACTGTGGAAATACAGTATTGAATGTAGAAAATTGTTTGGAACAGATCTTTATGGCATTTTTATGATTTTCAGAATTAAAAAAAGTAAGCAATAAAGGAAAAGTTTTTTAATTTTTACGATTTCAGTAGAAATCTGATAAACGATGAAATGCTCCTTTTCTGTTGGCTACCTGTCGCCCTTGCTTCATTTTGACAATTGCGGCGGCAAAGTAATAAACGTTCATAAATTTGCGTGCACGCCGAATTGGGTTTTTCCGCTGGCTACCTGTAAAGATTGATTTTTTGCATAGCATTCCTTAATGTTTTTTACGATTCTTGGGAATAGGTAAAAAATAGGACCACATTAAGGGTTGTTCGAAATTTTAGTATCATTATTTATAAGAGCTCCTTGAGCCATTTCTATTCATTCAACAAGTGTTTGCGGTAACAGAAGCATAATTTTCAATCAGCCATGAGCAAGAAAACTAGAACATTTTTATGTAAAAACAATCCGGACTCATTTTGTTATGTGTGCGGCCAATATATTAACGAAAAAAAACGGAAATGCTTCTCAGCTTCATTTCAAAAGTCATATGAAGATTGCTTTAATATAAATCCGAAGAATTTTAACGAACATTGGACGCCGAGTACTATATGTACTTCATGACGATTCAATTTAACTCTAAGCTCATCTAACAAAAAGTAAGTATAGGTTAATACATTTGGAATATTTTATAAAATTTTTAATTTTCTGTTATAAAAATTTTTCAGACCACACTGGGGAATTTCGAAGCCTATGCTATGGAGAGAAACAACGAATCATGAATCTGATTGCTATTTTTGTTTAACTACAAAAACCGGCTTTGGAAAACATTTGCGATGGTCTTACCCTACGAGGTCTGCTGATGGGTTTCAACTTGCAGTTCTACATTCACAGGAAATTATGGATGCACAATTTTAAAAGTAAAATGTTTTTGTAAATTGTCTTCGGCAAGTTCTCAAGGACATATAATGGCCAGTGAAAATTGTAATAACTCGAAAACTTAAAGACATGTAGCTTATTGTAAATTTCATTGTGTTTGCCCTAAGGACCAGGATCCACTTTTTTGCAAAAGGGGAAATAAATAGCGTTAATTTTGCAAAAACTGAAAATTTGTCAATTATTTTCGATTTAAACGCTTTTTTTCAGATTTGGGGCCTATGCGCTACGTGTTAACGTTGTCGAATTCGACTAAAATTTTGTGGGTGGAAGTTTCTCATCAAATCTAACATTAATCCGACATGCACCCCTTGAAATTGGAAAATTTATGTTTTTCACACATTTGAAAACCCGCTATAATGCGTATATCAAGCAAAAAACTAAAATTTTGTGAAAATGAGCGAATTCACTAAAATGTGAATAAATTCGAAAAAAATCAATCGATTTTTATGGTCGATATCTCATTTTGTTGCTATTATATGTCGCTATGCGATAAAAAAATGAATCTGGAAGTTTTTTGCCGTTTTCGATTTTTTATGATTTTTTTTAAAACGAAAATTTTTGCCATTTTTACGTAAAAAATATATTTTTTTCTTAAGTTTTTTATTATAACTCCGATACTATTGATCCGATTGAAACGCGATATATAGACGAATTAAAGGCTATGCAAATCTTAATTTTTCTGAATTTATTTTAATAATATCGGACTAGTAGTTTTTGAGTTATCATTAATTATTTGAAGAAACGTCTCAAAAAAAATTGCAATTTTAAAAAAAAAATTTTTTAAAAAAAATCTATCCATAGAATTTAAAAATTTTACCATTTTTGTACAAAGGTAGTCATGATACATCAAAATTATATAGTGGTTTTAAGAGCACATGAAATTTTTTTTATTTTGTTGTGCTGTGTTATTTAAACTTTTTTTTTTAAATTGATAGTATGAAGTCTTATCTTTCATTTTATTATAGTGGGAGCACCTAGCACGACCGACCAACCTTTCTTTTCTTCCAAGGAAGTTTGCAATCACGGGATATTAAAGAACAAATTTTATTCTATCATATCTTTTAAACCATATGAGCGAACTTATATTTTTTTTTAAATACGCAGAAAAGGCTATATTTGAAAAAAATCGCTATTTAAATCAGAGCAATAAAATTATCTTACGTACAAACACTATAGAAGTACGTAAACATATTTTGGACAAAAATTTACATGTGACTTTACTTCATTATTTCAAAGACAAAGAAACGTTTTTTGGGATACAATTTATGGATTCTTCATACTGAATCAATTTTCTACAAAACTGCATCATTACATTTTTAAATTTTATGTGTTGAAAAATTACTTATTGCACAAAAAATCCCACTGTGTGCCGTGTGGGTCTCGTTGTATTGCCTTGTGTAGCAGGGAGCACAGCTTTTTAACCCGAAGACTGGTTTGTAATTCCTCCACTGGCAAGGGGAGGTGAGAGAGTGGAACCCGAAATCTTGCTCGCACTTCCTCTGCTCACAGCCGGCACTGGGGCAACTGCAGCTGATCTGCTTGCAGTGCCCGAGAAAGCGGTTTTAGCCTTAGTGGCACGGACCTTGGCAGCTTTTGAAGTGCTAGGAGTAATGTCCAGAGGCACTTCGCTGCCTTTTTTAGTACATTGCATTTTATATGTACATACTGCCATGTAATTTAACAGCTGTCTGACTGGGGTTTGCATTTTATACATACTGCCATGTAATTTAACAGCTGTTTGACTGGGTGTCAGACAGACCACCAAACCGTCCAATATGGGTAACAGACGCTGGTGGAATTTGGACAGTGGACACTAAAAACGAACATACCCTGACAGAGTGCCCAGTCTCAATGAGAGGAAAAACAGCCCGTGCAGGGTATTGATAGCCGCCCTACAAAAAAAAAAAAAAAAAACAGACTCTATCAGACACTGAGGGAGACGGTAGTTCTTGGTTCGTGCGCATCGTGAGCCCGGGTGGCTCTACCAGCATGGCCTCATGATTTGCACTTAGGCCTCTGCATCGCGACAAGATGACTACCCATCGCAGAGGAGGACCATTCTAAGAACACTAAATTTTAGTGAAAGAAAAATCATTTCAGTATCATATTTACCCCTAACTTACTACAACAAAGAAAAAAATAAATTTTAAAAAATAATTTTTCATGTTTTAATACCCCACTTAGGTTTATGTTCTGCATTATTTTGGGCGTAGTTTTAATGAAATTGAAATAATAAATATACAGGCATGTCGCAAATTCCGTACGGAATTGAAATTGCTCAGTTGCCAGTCTTAAACCCATTGAGAACTTGTTGCGAATAGTTAAATTAGCTCTTAAGGGAAAACATGCAACAAATAAAGATCACTTGTGGGCATTAGTAAAAGGAGCATGGAGTAATATTCCGATTGAGACATGCCAAAAACTTGTTGTTTTCCGTTTTCTAGAGATGCAAAGTACGGAAGCAATTCCACTTCTGATCAAAATGTAGCTCTGTGACATGGCTGATAAAAAACAATCAATAAGATAAAAAATATAACTATAAGATTTAAAAACAAAAATTATGCTTATGGCTTCTGCAGTACCTCAAGATGTGGTTCTATTACAATAAAACTTTGTAGAATAACTTCTCACCTAAAATTAGAATGGATAATACAAAACATTATTTTTTGGCATACACCAACGTTCCAGCCTATTGTATAGGGCTTTGATTAGCCGTTTCATATAGCGTTATGGTTAAGTGTGTCAAAGGCCTTCTCAAAGTCTACAAAGATAAGGTATAATGGTGATCTTTATTCCATTGAATACTCAGCGATAATCCTAAGACTGTATACGTAGTCAACATAAGATTTTCCGGAGCAAAAGTGAGCTTGCTCATTTTGAGTGATGCGAATTAAGTACAATTACCTTATTTACCATGCTTAACAAGGTTATGCCTCTCCAATTCTTCCTGTTAGTTAAATTATCTCTTTTTTGGGAAGATTTATAATGACTCCATCATACAGCTCGTCAGGTAAAGATTCATGGGCCCAAAACGCCCTTAATAATGGGTTCCATCAGACGTGCACTGGTTGTCCGGTCTGCTGTAAACAGTTCTGGAGAGATATTATCCAAAACAGAAGATTTGTTTGGTTTGAGAGATCATATCGATTCGCTAATATCACTTATTAATCAGTAGAGATGTCGACATGCTGTGTATATGAAGCACATCCGGAAGTGAGTTGATATTGATCAATAGATGTTGATAGTATGCTGGAGTAAAAACTCTCCCATAGTGCAAAATGTTGGGTTTTGGATATTAAAAGTTCTACCACATCTTTCTTAAAGACTTTCCGGTCGATAATTTTTATTTGTTAGCTTTTTAGCAGACATACAGTGAGGTGAACAAATGAGTAGATGTTTGTACTTTGAGTACTTTTTGTTTTATAAATATAAAAGTAATAAAGCAAATCCAAAAAATTTTATTGTCGTTTATAAAGTATCTAGTTCTTATAAAGTTAAATTATAAAATTTGTAACAAAATGCATCTAGCACCAAGAAAAAAACGAAAAAAATAAAATAACTCTTATGTACTCAAATAAATGAAAAAGTACAGTTATTTCTCAATCTTATTGCTTTTATTAGTTTTTTTTTAAGATATAATCTCGACATTATTTAAATCGCGCGTGGTAAAAACATTGTGCAAGTTTTTGAATAAAAATCAATTAAATAACTAACAATAATAAATAATGAAGAAACTTTCAAAGTCCACCGAGGAGAGCATCCGGGCCACGACGGGCAAAAGAACTTAAACTGAGTCAGTCAGTGGTCATAAGGGTACAAAAACAACGTTACGTTGTTCCCAAGCCTCAAGTTAGAGGTCGTAAAAAAAACTTCAAACTAATGTAGACGCACCTCTAATGATAAGAGAAATGTAAAGAGATAAGTTTTTAACACCAAAAGATGGTTCCTTAGCAATCGAAAAACCTGTTAGTCAGTGGACGGCATGTAGAGCCCTTCGTTAGTTTGGTTATATTGCATCAGTAAAGAAACAAAAATCTGCATTGTCGGAAAAAAATGTAAAGGCACGGTTAAAATTTACCAAAGAGCATAAAACTTGGACAGTGGACGACTGGAAACGTGTGATATGGTCAGACGAATCCAAATTCAACCGTTTCCAATTCGACGGTAAACAATATTGCTGGTGCCGCACTGGTGAAAAAATTCAAAGGCGCCATGTGAAGTAATAGTATAGAGTTGCTTTACGTGGTGGGACATTGGACCAATGCAAAAAATTTATAATATAATTGATAATTTGTAGATAGGAACGCCTATCCTGCAGATGAAGTAATTTTTTAGCAGGATGGTAATCCAAAACAAACGTCCAAAATCGTGAAAGAATGGCTTGGTGAGCAAAATTTTCAATTAATACAGTGGCCAGCACAAAGTCCCGACATCAATCCGATTGAGAATTGGTGGTAGATCTAATCAGCCCCTACCAATTTAGAACCATTTTAACTGACTTAAACTCAACGTATTCGCTTGATTGTTTGTTTGATAGATTGTCAATAGGAGCAGTGCAGAATGTATTTTTTCTTCGACATTTTTGAGTCTAAAATAGTTAAAAACAGTTAAGAATTTTAGTCAATCATAAAGCCATGATCTCTCTTTCTCTCTTAATTTGCTAAAAAATTACAAAAAAAAAAACTCAAAATTAACTAAATTAAATTTGGCTTGGCAACTATGTAAACACTCAGAAGGAAAAACTTATTAATTTATTAATATATGTAATTTTGTAAACCAAAACACAAATCGAAAGAAAATATGTATGTATTAATAACTAAATTTGAATAATATGAGTATGAAAAATATGCAACATGAATGTGCACTTATGTATGTAAAATATATACCTAAAGCGATTACAAAAATAAATTTGGTCGAATTTCGACCGCAGGGCTAACTCTAGTACTAAATAAACTTAAAAAAAAATTAATTTGCTTTATTACTTTTATTTCTATGACATAAAAAGTGCTTAAAGTACAAATTTGTACTCATTTGTGCACCTCACTGTATACATGTTGAATTGGAACCTGGAGATATAAGATTAAAAAAAAAAACGAAACGCACCCTATATACAATCTAAGGTATCTATTGCACCGACAAATCATAGTAGAGGAACCACATAAACGATCAGGACCCATCCAGTGCCTAAACCGCTAAGAAGATGGTCACACTAGGGCTTACTGTAAGTTGCCTCCGGTTTGCGTTGTGTATTGAGAGCTACATTATTCCGCTCAACGCGATAAGTCAAAGGATGACACGAAGATTAAAAAATGTAGCAATTACGGTGGAAACCATACTGCTAACTACAGATAAGGTCCTATTTATTCTGTTTTAGGAAAGTCGTTTCATAGATTAAATACTCCCCCTAAACAGACACAATATCGACCAAATGATCATTACCCTTAGCTAGCCCAACCAACCACCCAACATGTTTCATATGCTGACATGCTAAGATACAACCCAGTTCATTAAGCGTTATCGTCAGTTAACCCGAACCAACTTTTGCACCCGAAACCTAGAGACCAAACACCGACTGTCAACTATAGTCCTCGGGAAGGAACCATTGAGACATTAGCACAGTCGCTTAACATCTTTATGAGCTCTATGGGTAATATGATACAAGAAATGTTAAACATTCACTCTATGATATTGCAGGCAGTACTTAGCAAACCTTGAACTGTTTAAGAATATGTTTCTGGAACGCAAACGGCTTACGCCAACGTAAAAATGAACTCGAATACTTCCTCAAGAACCAACAAATTGATGTCATGCTAGTTTCAGAGACACTTAACAACAAATAGTTTTTTTTAAATCAGCAGCTATATTTTATATGATACTAAGGACCCCCGTGGAAGAGCATGTGGAGGCTCGGCAATACTTATAAAGGACCGAATCAAACATTATTTACTGTGTGATTTTTGTGAGGATTATCTTCAAGCAGCAAATATCTCTCTTAAAGAATTTCAATTCTGTTTTTGGCGTTGATAAGTGCGAACACGATTTTTTTTTAAGCTCGCATTAATAAAAAACAAAACATACATTGTGTGAATAACTTCAAACAAAAAAAAAAAAAAAAAAAAAAAAAAACAAACCAGTTTTAATACAACAACAAAGTTGTTTGTAAAATCTTTTTTTCTCTTTATTTTTTACAACGGCATATTGAATTGATACTTTGAAAATAAAACAAAAACAATAGGGGCTAATGAGCCTCTTTAATTTAAGTAAAAAAAATGTTGACAATATTGAAATAAATAAAAACTAGTGACAATTTGTGTATAAATGCCACACCAGTATTACGTGCTCAATCTTGTTCCTCGCTCCTGTTAAGCGATAACAATAAAATAACTACAAACAAGTCGCCTTCTGAACACAGTATTACTAAAACTAATATGGATAGTGTAGAAAAACTTAAGACGCAAGTAGGAATGGACAGATACATAACTGTATTGAAAAGAGGTCGAAGCCCTAAATCTTCGCAGCTTGCACCAATGTTTAAAGTACATAAAGAAAAGAACTCTAAGGGGATAAGTTCCCACAATCGTTTTGCTATCTTAGATAGCGAAACAGCAATTGCGGTGGAAATCACACTGCTAACTACAGAGGTTGTTCAGTTTTTTCCATGGTAAGGAAAACCACTCAATACTCCCGCTAAGCACCCGCAATATCGAGGAAAGGCTCATTATCCTCAGTTACACCAACCAACAACCCAACATGTTTCATACGCGGATATATTAAAAACTAATCATCTTTCAGTACATAAAGCGACTCCAAATTTCCACCCAGAACCTAAAGAACAACTATCATCTGGTAACTGTAATCGAGACATTAGTGCATTCGTTAAACAGTTTTATGAGCTCTATGAGCTGCATGATGCAAGAAATGGTACGCATGCAATCTATGATGTTGCAGGCGGTACTAAACAAACCATGAACTATTTAAAAGTATGTTTCTGGAACGCAAACGCCATACACCAACATATAAATGAACTTGAATACTTTCTAAATAATCAACAAATTGATGTCATGCTGATTTCAGAGACTTATTGAAAGGGCAATAGCGGATTTAAACACCAAAAAAGCCCCTGGCGTTGATAAAACAATTAACAAGATATTATTTGAGTTGCCCCGCATAGGTCGCAGAATTATTCTTTTTGTTCTTAATGCCATATTACGTCTTGAGTACTTTTCCACAGAGTGGAAGGTCTCCTTGATTACTATGTTTCCTAAACCAGGAAAAGACCAAACAAAAGTAGAATCATACAGACCTATAAGTTTGAGAGAATTTTAATAACTAAGCTGAATCCAATTCTTAGCGCAAAAGGATGTATTCCGAACCATCAATTCGGCTTTAGAAAACAACATAGTACGATCCAACAAACACACAGATTAGTAAATATATTTAAAAAGACCTTTCAAGAAAAAAAATACTGTTCTGCGCTTTTTATAAGCTCTTAAAAGATTATTTAATGAATCGCAAGTTTTTCTAAAAGAAGGTGATGTTTTAGGCTCGCCACAGCTCATTGAAGCCGGAGTTCCCCAAGGTAGTATTTTGGGTCCAATTTTATATTTACTGTACACATCAGATATGCCAATTAGCACTGTAGTTCACACATCAACCTTTGCAGATGACACAGGTTTTTTGAGTATTCATGAAAGTGCCCAAGTAGCATCTCAACTTTTACAAAACCACATACTCAATTTGGAAAAATGGCTAGAAAAATGGAGAATAAAAGTGAATGAACACACAACTTTCACACTGCGTAGGGACTCATGCCCTCCTATTCGCATAAATAACCAAATGATACCACAGCTTTCAGACGTTAAATACCTGGCTATACATCTTGACCGTCGCTTTACTTGGAAAAGCCACACAGATTTCAAGTTAACACAAATGAAACTAAAAGCAGTACAACTAAATTGGCTTATTGGCAGAAACTCCACCCTGAGCTTAGATTGTAAACTTCTACTGTACAAGTCGATCCTCAAACCAATTTGGTGTTATGGAATTCAGTTATGGGGCACTGCCTCAGTTAGTAATGTAGAAAAAAATCAAAGGCGCCAAAATAAAATTCTTCATATAATTACATCTGGTCCCTGGTATATAAAAAATTCGAACATCCACAAAGACCTAAACATGCCATCAGTTAAAGGAGAAATAGCGAAACCCGCAGTCACATATCTAAAGAGGCTTGAATCATCCAAACCCTTTGGCGCGTAGCATGCTGAATGAAGAGATACTGCTTTTCTTGGTCGTACATTAGAGGGATGACCCGCAAATGATTGCAATATCCGTGAAACAAACATTATTTTTGTCAAGACTGGCTGTACTTAAAACGTATATTTTTATTTTAGACTTAAGATACGAGTAATTATTGTTAGTTCAAAAATATTGAAGATACAATAAATAAATTATGCAAAAAAAAAAAAAAATTTCATCAGCGCTAAGTTATTTCTTCGATTTATTCACCTCCTAGATTTCAAATCACTAGGTCCCTGTTTCATAGCATCAGGCGACTACAACGCTAAACATACGTTTTGGGGATCACGCCTAAAAACTCCAAAAGGTCGTGTTTTGTTTGACACAATTAAAAAAATGCGTCTGAATGTGATATCGAGTGGAAAGTACACCAAGAGAAACGATTAAAGTTGAAGCGTTACTTGAATTATCCTCAGAGCATTCACCCACTATCGTCTATATATGGGAAAAACAAAATATCGTATTACCAACGACTAGTACAAGCATAAATATACAAAACATCTCAGTACTCATTGTTCGGAAAACATCCCGCTAAGAACACCTGAAGATGTAGAGCAAAGTCTTATAGATTTTGACCTATACCTCAAACAGCTGCTCAACGTTTAACAAGAATCCGACAACTAGCTAGATACGATCAAATTTATTCTGTAAACGTCGAGATGTTCTTCGCTGAACAAAGGAAAATTCATAAAGAATGGAAATCACACAGATCTCCTCAACTCAGAAGCAGACTTAAAGAATGCACGAACCGGCTAAGAGAGATGCTGTAATCTCGAAGAGTAGCATCCCTGAAAAACTATTTAGGAGACCTAGACGCAGCTCCTCAATCCGATTATTCCATATGGCATGCTTGTAAAAACCTTAAAAGGCCAGTCTTACGTAAGCCTCCCTTGCGAACTTCGTCTGGTGGCTGGGCAAAGAGTGATACCGAAAAAGGCGATCTATTTGTTGGACATTTGAAATATATCGACTGATATAGTTGAGTTGCCAATTGTCGAGGCAAGTGCTGTAGTACCGATAAGATTTGAATTTGGCGCGATTGAAAAGGCAATACCGGATTTAAACACCAAGAAAGCCCCTGGCTTTAATAAAACCAGTAACATGATGTTATTGGAGTTGCCCCCTATAGCTCGCAAAATCATTTACGTCTTGAGTACTTTCCAACAGAGTGGAAGGTCTCCTTGATTACCATGATTCCTAAACCAGGAAAAGACTACATAAAAATTGAATCATACAGACCTATAAGTGTTTTATCTAATATGTTAAAGCTATTTGAGAGGATATTAACAACTAAGCTAAACCATATTCTAAGCGAAAAAGGATGTATTTCAAACCATCAATTCGGCTTCAGGAAAAACATATGTAGTACGATCGAACAAACTCACAGGTTGTCAATGTTGTTATGAAGACATTTGAAGAGAGAAAATACTATTCGGCTTTATCGGCTTTTCTTAAGCATTCGATAAGGTATGGAAAAACTGAATTTGCCCGTAAACATATATAAGCTGCTTAGTTAGTTATTTAACCAAACGAAAATTTATCGTGAAATGAAAAAAGACAGCGGCTGGTGATCGGTGTAAATATTTATATTTTTCGCACCGTGCCATCGTTGGTGGATTAATTCTCTTCAGTTTGGGATAACGTTCTCGAAATTATCGTAATCGGTTTATCGTTCTGGGAGAGTACCGATACTATTGCTGATGAAGAAGCGTCAGTAGTGAGCTCGAATGGTTTGCCGTAATCAGGATGCAACAATAGCACATCTTCTGAAGCAGAATATCTTTTACTTTTTTAAATGCTATGAGTGCTTCGTCACTGAGTTTAACAGATATATTTTTTGATTGTTTGCTGCTGACGTTGCCGTATTCACCACGTAAGTATTGTGTAAGCGGCGATAGTAGCCCGCTAATCTCATAAATTATCGAAGGTTTAATTGTTTGAGGAAATTGAAAATCTAAAATATCTTTTACTTTTTCTGGTCACGTTTTAATTCCATTTTTACACACACTAAATCCTAAGTACTCTACAGAGCCTTGGAAAAATCTTGATTTTTCACATGACACGCGCATGTTTACCAAAAAAAAGTTTTTTTTTAATTATTGTTAATATCTTTTAGGTGTTTTTCAGCACTAGGAGATAAAACAATGATAATGATCAATATAAACGTCACAATATAAACGTCACAGGTCTCGTAACACATCATCGATTACTTTTTTGAAAAATGCCAGGTCCGTTTTTTAGCCCGATAGAAAGCCTACCAAACTCAAATTTGCCGTTATTGATACTAAAGGCAGTTTTTTTCCTATCAGCTTCAGCCAAGCTTATTTTGTGGAATCCGGACTTGAGATCTAATGTTTGAAAGAAGCAGCTGTTTCCTAAATTCGGCAAAATTACGGTGGTATCGGATAACGTTCGCTTGTCGTTTTAGAATTTAGTTTCCTAAAATCTATCACAAGTCTTTTCTTTTGCTTTCCGGTTTCGTCAAAACCGTTTTTATCTACGATCCATATAGGATTATATGGTGTCCTAGATTGTCTTATGATTCCGTTTTCCAGCTTATTGTCAATCTCATTACTAACAAATTCTGTAAGTGGTAAATGATATGGATAAATTTTGAATAAATAGGTTCGTTGTATTCAGTACGAATTATGTCATTTGGAACTGCAAAAACTCCCTTATTTTTTCTAAAACCATCATAAGCTTCTGAAAATTAGGTTGTGAAATAGAGCCATTATTGGGATCAATAATGATTTTATTAACTTCACGACAATAGTGAAATAAGAGTTATTCCTCTCCATTTTTATGTCTCAATAATCCTTGATCACAGTCGATCCGGGCATTAATTTGTTTGAGAAAGTCAAAACCGATTATACCGCAAAAGTTCAGGCAATATAAAAAAGCAGGATGTATTATTTAGCAAATTTACTAGATATTTTGAAACTATTTTAGAATTGATTTAAAGTGATTTGACAACAAAGGATGTTTCTATCAGCTTAATAGCTTTTAGATTTTAAACATTTTTTATATAATTTTTGGACGTACCAGTGTTTATCAGCAGTTTTAATGTCTTTCCTCCTATTGTTCTTTCGATGTATAAGAGAAGGGGCCTACGCCTAAAAGATTTATCTCATCCTCAAAGCAATTTTCAAAAGGACCAATACGAGATAAGTTGTCCACAGGAAGCTCTGGACATTCGTCTGAGCGAAATTTAAATGTCGGTTTTAGGACTACGTTTTTTTTCAAGATTATTTTGTTGGCAGAAATGATTTATTCTATGAAATTTGTTCTGATTTTGACGGATGGATTCGAAAGGTATTTTGGAAACAATTGGTTGTTGGAAATTTTGTAAATTTTGTATGGGAAAATTGAAAAGAGTACTTGGCCAATTTTCATAGGTTGGTATTGTCTTGAAGGATTAGATAAGACTTGGGGGTTTCGGAAACTGTTTCTGTTGGGATGAAATTGTCCTTGATGTGGGATTTTATATCTTAGAACGTTACTTATGTGGGTTTGGAGGATATTCTGATACCGATTTTGAGTTCTTTGAAACCGGTTTGGCTGGTAATACGGTGAATTATTAAATAAGTTTCCTCTAGAATGATTCCAAAATGTTGTCGCGAAATTGTAACGTAAATTTTTTATTTATTAAAATCTGTTTTCCTTCATTTGACATTCAAACTATATTAAGTATTGCGGTTAACTTTTGTTCCACTTCATATAAAAATGTGTAATAGTATTAGAGCCTGGCCTAAGCGTTGAAAGTTCTTGTTCTAACGTAAAGCTACTTTTTTTATCACCAATCAAGTCTCGCTAGTATAGCGTTATAAGTTCAGTACAGTGTTATATGAAATAAAAACAGTATCTGCAGCGCCTACTATCTTGTTTATTATTATTGCGACTGCTTAAGCTACCTTCGTAACTTTCATATATCTTATGGGCAGTCACGCCAGCTTGACGCCAAGAAACATATTTTCTGGTATTTCCATCACACTAAGGCATTGATTTTACGATATCAAGCGATTCATAGCAAACTATGTCTGATAATATTTCGATTGGTTCATACTCCTTTACACGAATTGGTGTTTCTAAAAGCGATAATCTATTGGTTAAATTGTCAATACTACTCTGAAAACTTCTTCGTGTTTGCTCTGTGGCTTGGGAAATAGCAGTTGTTAATAATGTTTTGATTTTTTTTTCTTTAGTTAAAGAAATATTTCGTTAATTATATTTGTCTCTTCTATTATTTAGAATTGATATGATTAAAAAATCCCTGTGGAGTTTGTACAGGTCATACCGTTTGTCATATCAAAATGAAATTTAGTATGTGCCTTTGGTATATTAGATATATGACATATTAAAACGAAATTTAGTATGTGCCTTTGGTATATGTAGATTAAGAGTTGTGTGAATTTTGGGAATAATCGGGAAGGAGCAAGGGGTAGTTTACTTACTCCCAAATTTTGTAAAAGCTCTACAGATCATACCGTATGACATATAAAAATTAAATTCAGTATGTGCCTTTGGTTTATGGAGATGAAGAGCTGTATAAATTTTGGGCAAACCGAACATAATTAATTTTTCGATTCGAATATACTTTGAACTTATATTCTTTATGTAATATATCCATAAAAATATCTGCTTTCATTGGGTATGGTAAAGCTGAGTGTAGGCCACTCCCGTTTTATTTTAAATCGTATGATATTTGGCAAAAGAATTAGTTGACATATTTTAGAAAAAGTTTCTGTAATTTACAAAAATTTTCAATTAGTTCTTTTTCAACTATTAGAAGTCATCGTTCCTTTATTAACAGGAAATATATATCCATGTTTTTTAATTGTATTTTTTTATTTATTCACGTTCTTTCATAAGTTCGCCACACATTAAATTTAACTTTTTTTAATTTAATGAACCTACGTTATAAGGAATCCGTGATTTTTGGGGATTTTATATTTTAATTAACTTTATTTACGAAAAAAAATTACGAATTTTCTAGAGGTCGAATATGTTTGGTCTCTTAACAAAATATAAATTTTTCTATTTCCATACATGTATGTATGTATATCAAAAGAAAGAAATAAATTATTTTTATTTCCCTTTTGGAAAATGAATTCTTTACCTTTATGGAAAGAGAATTTACCTCCTGATAAACCCCAAAAAGCCATAACTGCTAATATAAAACAGCAAATTCAAACGATCATTCTTGGAAATTCATTCCCAAATGATAGCTCCTCAAGCAAACCTAAAAATATTGGAATGTAAATAAAGAAGAAACTCGAGCCTAAAATATCAAGTGCAAGTTCCAAAGATCAAGCTGTAATTATTAATGCTAAAGTATCTTCACACATTAAAATCTAAAAACTCAAGATAATTTGTTCGATAAAGAAGGTTTTCAAAATATTGACATCGTTGGTAAGACACTGGATTGTGATGACTCAATTTTCATCGGAAGCTAATGATTTTCAACAAGATAATAAGCCTAAGTTAGTAAGTCTTGTTTAAATTTTAAAAACCAAAATTGTAATGGTGAAAATTTGTCGGCTTATATCACGCAAGATTCGCAAAAAAGATTTGCCATCCTAGGTGAGTTAGATAGACGTGAAACAAGATTAACGTGGGCACCTGCCGGTTTGGCCTAATCCCACGGTGGTCTTTCCACCGAGTGAAATTTAAGCCTAGACTAGCGCCCAATTGCTCTGTATAGCAACACTCCACGAGTTTTGATCGTGACTGTCATGATAAACAGACGTTTAGCGGAGATCATTAGAACCTTTTTTTCGTTTTGTACGAAGTGCAATTTTTTTCTTAACACACAAAATACTGTGTTGTTATTATAATTTTTAATTGTGGTAAAAGTCAAAAGTGATAAAAACAAGAGCAAAAGACTCTAAAATATACAAAACTATGAGTGAGCTATTAGCTCAAAACTCTGATTTAAATAATGATAAAAACAAAATAGTCAATTCACGAATTCAATATGATGAAATAAAAAATCTTGAAAGAAAAAGCGACACAAATTACAATACAATGTCTAAACAACAAATAAATAACAATTATTACGCTATTCTTGATGACGACAAAGAATGCAATGTGTAATATTTAAAAAAATTCGAAAAGCATGTGCAAACAAATAATAATGCAAGTACATCGCGAGACTTTGTGACCAATATCTCTTCAAATAAAGAAAAAAATGTAAATACAGCGAATACAGCAATTAATAACAACAAAAACAAAAAGATACCACCTCTTAATATTTTTAATGTGGAATCCAATGAACTCATTGAGTTTATTACAAATGGACTCAAAATAAAAGAATTTCAAATCAAAGAATTGAGAAACAAAAAAATATCTTTGTTTATGTCTACAATAAATGACTTCAATAGAGTCAAAACTTACCTGCAAAAAACAAAAACTAATTTTTTTCACATTTTCGCCAAAAACTAATAAAACTAAAACCTATTTATTAAAAGGACTTAGTGGTAATACTGATCCAACAATTATTTTTGAGGAGTTAAAAAAATTCGAAATTGAAAACTTAAAATTTATTAAAGTGAACCAATTTAAAAACAAAAAATCTATAAAAAGCGGATACGATCTTCCAATATTCATCGTGCAAATAAGCAATGAAAGCAAAATAAATGAACTCAAATCAATAAAGGGACTTCTTTATCGAAGTATTACTTGGGATGTCTTAAGGAAATCGGAAATTCCTCAATGTCGAAATTGTCAAAGCTTTTTCTACAGCGCTTCGAATTGTTATTTACCAACAAGATGTGACAAATGCAAAGAGCAACATGAAATTGGAAAATGTCTTCTTCAAGAAATAGATGAAACTGAAAGGGAAAAACTGTTTTGCGTACTATGCAATAAATATGGGCATCCAGCATCATACAAGGGATGCGAAAAATATAAGGAGATTCAACAGAAGCTTCAATCAAAAAAACAGGGACTGATACAGAAAAGAACAAATAATACATCCAATATTAATTATTTAATATTATGCTAATTACCCATAACCCATAATTAATTTAAATTCAAATATTACATATGGAAATATATTAAGAAATGACAACGATAAAAATGTTAACAATACTAACCAAATTAACGAATTTAAGAATGCAATGCATAATTTAACCAATCAAATAATAAATTTACAGAAACAACTTCAGCTACAAGCATCGAGAATTGACTCTATTTTCTCGATGCTAGAAAACTAAATTGCCAAAATGGGGGAAACATTTGTAAAAACTTAAATATATTAGAAATTAACGTAATTTCTTTAATAAAACTAAACAGGAGATTTTAATTAAGCAATTTTATAAAATTACACAACCCTGACTTAGTTTTATTAATCGAAACAAAATTAAATGCTAGACACAAAGTTTATTTTTAAGATTATAATATAATTAGAAATGATAGAGTGAATGCTCAAAGAGATGGTGTAACGGCAATTCTGATTAAAAATGAAATAAAATACAAAATTTTCAATAATAACAGTATTCATTCGTTTAAATGTTTGGAAACATGCATTATTAAAATTCCAATAGCTGCAAATAAAACTTTATTTATTATAACAGCATATTATCCTTCAGGCAATAACAATATACACCTCAAAACTGAATTACTTCAACTTTTTCATACACTCAATTTACAGAATCCGAACAGCAGGTGACCTCAACTGTAAATATAGAGATTGGGGTAATGACTCATGTAATACAAAGGGTAATATGTTAAAAGAATGGCTTTTATGCAACGAAATAAAATTTAGATGTAAGTTTTATGATTCCACATCCCTATCATTTCCAAGATGTGGGTCCTATTTAGATATATGTATTGCGGACTCCCGTTTAGATATACATAGGGAAAACGAGACATTAAATTGCTTAAAAACTTTAGACTATGACAGCGATCATAACGCAATTCAAATAATGATTTTAAATAAAGAAAACGACCATCCTCTTGTTTTTTTCAAAAACTCACCTGAACTACAACTCAATCACAAGAAAAGAAATTTAAAGAAATTTATTAATACTTTACTAAATGAATTTATTAATAATGATAAAATTCCAAATAATAGAAATCTTTCAAATGTTGAAGTTGACTTTTACTTACTTAAGCTAAACAAATTTATATCTATCGCCATTGATAAATCTGTTCCAAAGTTTATAAACGGTGACTCAGTTTCAAAGTTTACCAACTCAGTTATAAAGAAACTGCATACCGAAAAAAGCAAAATTTTAAGTGAAATTAAACAACACAACAGATTAGAACGTTCTTTAACACAAGCAGCTCTTAATTTACTGAAAACTAAAGTGAAGTTAATAAGAAAACTTATTAAAGACAATTTTACTCTCTCTGTTAACAACCACTATCAGGAAAAACTAGCTAACTTGGACATTAAGAATCCAGCGAATATGTTTAAAGAAGTTAAGAAACAATTTAAATCGTCATCTTCTCTTAATATTGATGTTTTAAAAATTAATACGGATAGGGAAATTTGTCTTCGAAATGCTGGAATTTATCCAGGAGAAGTTGAAAATGATCAGGAAAGTAATAAATATATAATTAAGGATCAGGACAAAATTTTAAATGTAATAGGCGCTTATCTTGAATCAGTCCACTCTTTTAAGGAGATTGATACTGATAGCAATTTGCACATAGATGTCGATAACTGTTTCTCCAGATTTTTGGAAAAAAATCTGAATATGAAACAAATAAATCAACCCTTACCACGTTTAATAAAGCTAAAAAAGCCAATGACTTAGAGGATCCTTTCGTTGAAGATTACTTTATAACAAAAGAATCAATTATTTATATATTTAATAATTTAAGGAAAAAATTATCTTCCGGGTTAGATAACATTCCCAATTTTATTCTAAAGATTCTGCCAAAGGAAATAATAATGGAATATTGTACACTTTTCAACAACATGCTTAATAATTCATATTTTCATCTAGCATGGAAAACTGCGAAAGTAGTAATTTTGCCTAAAAAAGATAAGGATGCGAGCAATCCTAAAAATTTACGTGCAATAAGTTTGCTACCAAATATAAGTAAAGTCTTTGAGATGTGTGTAAATAATAACATACTTAAATTTTACAAAAATAATAAATTAGTTAATGATAGACAATTTGGATTTAAATTCAAACATTCCACTATCCATGCTATTCACTATATAACTTCAAATATTTACTATAATTGGAGTAAATCCCTGTGTACTGGCGCCTGGTAGACTTTGAAAAAGCCTTCGACAGTGTTTGTATCCCAGGGTTAATTTACAAACTAATAAAATACAATACTCCATTCCACCTTGTCGTGCTCATACATAATATGTTAAATAATAAGTGTTTTTTTGTATGCAACAAAAAGCAAATGAGTAGCAAAAAGTTTGTTATCGTAAATGGCTTACAGCAAGGCACGGTCAATTCGCCAATTCTTTTTAACATATATATTTTCGATATTTGCAACAAGTCGATAATATCATTGCTTTCGCCGATGATATTATCCTGTCCATAAAATTCAAAAAATTTATAATAAATTACAGAACTCTTTTAATTACGTTGAAAAATATTCCATTAACTCGAAAATGAAAATAAATATTGAGAAATGCGAAACTATTCTTTTTCGGCCACCTGTGGGATAATATAACTACAATATTATAAAAAATTGGAAGGAGTTTGGAATAAAATCCTATTCTAACAATAATATCCCCAATAAGCAGATGGTTAAGTAACTGGGTATTCACCTTGATAAATTTTTATACTTCAACAATCATATCAACATTCAAATTACAAAAGCAAAAAATGCATTTTTTATCTATAAAAAACTCTTTTTTTTTTAAAATATATTAATCCTAGGATTAAGATTATATTATATCAATCTTTAATAAGACCAATTTTAACATATGGTTGCCAAATTTTGAATGCGAGTTTTTGAAAGAAAATGTTTAAGAGCATGTATGTCTCTTTTCAGATCGCCCAATAGCAATTTTAAAAAATATATATCGAACAAAAAATTATATAACGCTGCAAATACTTGTCGAGTTGACAATTTCATTATTTTTTTAATTAGAAACCACATTTTGAAAAGCTTTAATTGCACTGATAATAACTTAATAATGGCTTCGTACTACGTGAATGGAGAATATGTATACAAAACACTTCAAAACGGATATGTCCCACCTGTGGCCTTTTTACACCTCGAATTCAAGGTTTTATCCAAAACCAATCAGGTATTCCTATATTCTACCACATATATAGACGAGCCACTCAAAAAGCAATAATTTGCAATCAATTGATATCAGAAAATAGAAGATTCGACACAAGCCTGTATGTAGGAGATAAAAATATGTTTCCAAACATGAATAAAAATAAATACTGGTGGCTCACATGAAATGCTATCTACAAAAAATTCTTTCTTTTACCCCATAACAATTATCATTTTATTCTTAAATAAATATGAAAGTAATTTTTTTCAACTTTTTCTTACCATAATATATTTTTAATGGCACCCATTCTGGTTTATATATTATATAATTTTCCTAAAAAGAATTAATATTGTTAATGTAAAATGTACTAGAGAGCTCGAATAAGGGACTGTGTATAACAAATTATATTTATTACTACTGTTTGTTTAATTATAGTTTAATTATAATAAACATTGCTAAATAAACGTTATTAAAAAAAAAAACAACACTCCACGATATGACGTTGCCGCCAGTTTCGCAATTTATGTGTGATACAGTCACAATGAGTAGCAATTTATATAATATGGCAAGCCAGTACCAGTCCTTTGGCACTGGTCGGGCCTCGAAGAGGATCCGTGCATCCGTGCATTAAAACAACAGACCTTTTCTTCCAGATTTAGGTTCTAGGAACCCTAGTGAACCGCGTCAAAGAATTTGGCATTTCCTGCAGTGACAATTGGAACCCCCGGCGGTAGGTAAGTTAGACATTCGTTAAGAAAGAAGTAATGCCGGGAATTTGAATTTTTCACAGGAAACTAGAAATACTTTAAATAAATAAAAATCATATTGTACGCCAATGTTTCTCTCTAATGTTAATATTTATTAAAACAACTAAATTGTAAAAAAATTGATTTTAAAATTATAAATAATAAATTAGTCAAGTGCGAGTTAGACTCACACACGTAGGGTTCCGTACTATGTTCAGTATAATTTAAAAATTCTAGTTGTTTATTTCTTTATGTGTTATGGGACACCCTTAAATTTAAATTGCATCATAATTAGAACACCCTTTAAATTTTAATATGTAATTCATTTTATAGCGGCCATGGTAATACACTTTTTATTAAAATATCAGAAGCCTACCTATTGCGGTTAAAAAATAAGGTAATATTCGTGAAAAACACGTTACTAATGGACACACTTCAATTTTAAGTATTTGTTATAGCGGCCGAAGTAACACATCTACTGTAAACATTTCAAGAGGTTATCTATTACGGTTTATAAAATCATGTCACTGTCGGAACACCCTTTAATTTTATTGGTCATTATCGTGGCCATGGCAACTTCCTTTCTATAAATATATTAAGAGTCTACTTATTGCGATTAAAAAATAAGTCACTATAAGTGAAAAACATGTCACTGTCGGAACACCCTTTAATTTTTAGTAATTATCATATCGGCCATGGCAACACATCTTCTGTACAAAATTTCAAGAGTCTACCTGTTACGGTTCAAGAAATAAGGCTTTATACATGCAAATCACGTCACTGGCGGAAAACCCTTTAATTTTTATTATTTGTTATAGTGGACATAGTTATACACCTCCTGTAAAAATTTCAAGATTCCACCTATTCATTCAAAACTTAGGATTTATACATGCAAATCACGTCACTATTGGAACACCCTTTAATATTTAAGTTCAATTTTGTATACTTGTTTATAAAAAAACATAGTTTTAATTATAGTCTGCAAATTGTAAGTGGTTTCCTCTTAAAGCTCAAAACAAAAGACATAAACGTAAATAACACGTCACTTTTGGAACACCCTACGTTTTAGTACTTTTTGCTATTATGGCCGCAGTTATACAGTTTTGGTAAAATTTTCAAGAGTCTACCTGTTATGGTTCAAAACTTAGACCTTACACACAAAGCACACCACTATCGGAACACCCTTTAATTTTTAGATTTATTTTTTTCACACTTGTTTATATAGCGAACTAATTTTAATTTAGTGCTTGCATATTTTTAGTGTATTCCTCCTACAGTTCAAGAAATAAGCACATATTCGTGAAGAACACCTCTCTATCGGAACACCCTATAAGTTTTAGTATTTGCTAGTATAGTGGTCACAGTTATATACTTTCTGTGAAAATTTCGGGCGCTATAGCGGCCAAAATTATACACCTTCTGTAAAAATTTCAAGATTCTACCTATTATGATTCAAAACTTAGGCCTTATAAATCAAAATAACACCCCTATCGGAACACCCTTTAATTTTTAGGTTTATTTTTTAGACTTGTATATAAGGCGAACTATGTTTTTATTACAGTTTGTAAATTTTTAGTGTATGCCTCCTACAGTTCAAGAAATAAACACATATTCGTGAATAACACCTCTCTATCGGAACACCCTATAAGTTTTAATTTTTGTTGTTATAGCGGCCATCGCTATACACCTTCTGTGCAAATTTCAAGAGTCTACCTATTATGGTTCAAAACTTATGCCTTACACATGCATTTCACACCACTATCGGAACACCCTTTAATTTTTAGTTTTATTTTTTTTATACTTGTTTATATAGTGAACTAAGTTTTAATAACTGTTAGTAAATTTCAAGTGTATCCCTCCTACAGTTCAAGAAATAAACACATTTTCGTTAATAACACCTCTCTATTGGAACACCCTATAAGTTTTAGTATTTGTTGCTATAGCGGCAACAACTATATGTGCATCATCTGTGAAAATTTCAAGAGTCTACCTATTACGGTTCCAGAGATAAAAGGCGCTGACAGACGGACAGACGGACAGACGGACAGACATTGTAGCGAAAACAATAGGGTTTCGTTTTTACACTTTGTTTACGGAACCCTAAAAATAGACATAAACAAGCTTTTTTTAAAAAATGCAGAGCTAATGCCGAAATGATGCAATCACTTAGAAATGAAAATATTGAATCATACTCATACACACCGCTTGAACAGAAACTTTCTAGTATACAGGTATGTTCTGTAATCCGAAACCGAGTGAAATTGAATCCGAATGAAATTTTAAATTGTCATAACTTTTAAATCTTAAACATTTTGATATTATTTTTTATACATTTGATTAAAGACCATTCACTTAACTTCCTTGATTGCTAATGCTTTAAAATAATAGGCGCAACTAAGTTATATTTTTCTTTAAAAATTTATTCGATTTCAATTTCACTCGGTTTCTGATTACAGAACATACCCGATAGTTATAAGGGGCTTATACTATAAAACTGATATACAGATGATTCGAAATGAAATTGACTTGTTCCTAATCGAGTGGATAATGTTTCACAATTTTCTACTGCTTTTTCAAGAAAAAATGGTTTTGATACTGGGTTATTTTTAGTTATGTACATTATTACCGTTTGCCCGGTAATAATGTACATTTGCAATGAATTATCTAGTATAAAATATATTTTAAATAACATGGGGGTTTCCCATGTTATTCTGTCACGTAATTGTAATCGACCTTTTGCTTGTGCGAAATGCGACAAAAGTCATGGATCAGGGGAATGTAAATTCGTTTCTGATAAGGATCACTTACGCAATAATTGTAAACAATTTTAGAAGCTGTTCTGCTTATAAAAAATATTTTGATATAAATTAGATAGAAATCACAGGGCTTCTAACAATGTTGCTTCTGCCTTAAGTTATTTCTTTTCCTACTTTAAATAGTAAGGGTATATTTAATGGCTTGAAGGCATTGAAAATTACATTTAACCATGGTCCTGATGGTGTGCCAAGTTGCATTTTAAATCGTTGTGAAGAATCATTACTTGCTCCTTTAACATTATTGTTTAATTCTTCGATTAGACATGAATATTTTCCTTTGTTTTGCAGAGACTTGTATATCATCTGGCAATAAATCTGACATTACAAACTATAGAGGAATTGTAAAATTAAGTGCCATTCCGATCATGTTTGAAAAACTAGTTGCTGTTCCTCTTTGTAAAATAAATTTCAACAATTATATCCCCTAGCCAACATGATTTTATAAAGGGATGCTCGACTACGACTAACGTTTATCATCTTTCAAGTCTAGTAAATTTTGGATTTTCGCAAAGAAAACAAACCGATGCTGTATATACTGATTTTAGTAAAGCTTTTGATAAAGTCAATCATAAATTACTATTAATAAAATTGGATTTGATAGGCTTATTCCGTAGAAGTTTAAATTGGCTTATTTATACTGTAGAAAGCTAAATGTTCGATTCAACAAGAGTACGTCCAAGGACATCGGTGTTCAATCCGTTGTTCCGCAAGGTAGTCATCTCAGACCACTTCTTTTTTTTTTTGCTGTTTATAAATGATGTTCCAAAAGTTATTAACTTTTAATGTATGCTGATAATGTAAAAATTGTTTATAGCTTCAAGCCAAAATTTTGATCATGCTTACCTTAAAAGTGATCTTAACAACTTCTTTTTATTGTGCAAAAATAACTTAATGGAACTAAACCTAAAAAAATGTAAAAGTCTGCGATTTTTTAGAAATAGTTGTATAGCTGTTAACTACTCATTGGGAGGACATCAGCTGGATTTAGTCGTCACTTTCTTGGATCTTAACACTTATCGAAATTCCATGCCTATTCGTCTTTTCTGAGAATTTGTTATCAATTAATGCTCAAAACTGTGTTGTAAATTAATTAACAATAAAAAACCTTGTGGTTTGGAGAAAAGGCATTGCTGAAATAATTCATATATCCCAGCTCCATAGAAAATTTCCAAAATTGTTCCTGTACAAAAGAAAACAAATAATACTGATATCAGTAATCTGCGACCTAAATTTCATTAACGGAAACTTTTCGAGAAAATAATAAGGGAAAAAATGGACATAACGTTTAATGAAATATATATCTCAGATCTCCAGTTTGTCTTTAAAAAGGGCCATTCTACTGTTGATGCTCTACTTAAATTTCAAAACGATGTGGTCTCTAATCATCGTAGCCGTTTTTGTACAGTAGCAATTTTATTAGATGTGGAAAAGGCTTTCGACAATGGTATTCTTGTCAAGATGATTGAAACTGGATTTAGCGCAACCACTGTCAGGCTATTTCAAAGCTTTTTCCCTGACAGATAATTCTGTGTTCAATTTAATAATAAATTATCTGATTTTGGAAACATTAGTTGTGGTGTACCCCAAGGTTCAATTTTAGCACCACACCTTTACAACATTTTTATGTATGACTTCCCTCACTTTATTCCCAACTCTCATAGCGAATCACCTAGTGATGTTTTAACCAGTGTATGAAAATAAACAGTACAATTCGCAAACGTTTCATGCAAAGATACAAACTTTTTAAATTTTTTTAATCGTTTTGTACATGAGCAAAACCAAAACAAATACTTTATGAATGATTAAGGACGCAAACAGAACAAATGGTTTTTTACTCATTTGCTTTCTTTAATGTACAATTTCAATTGTGCAATTGCGTACAAAACAAAAGCAGAAACGTATTTTGTTGAGTGATTGGTTTAGTTCGTGATTGAGTGTCGTAGTGAACAAACGAAAATAAAAAAACACAATGCCTCGTCCAAAAAATGATTTGTTGTGTACTTTTTTTCAAATTGAAAATAACAAACATGTTATTTGCAAAAATGAAACATGTAATAATAAATTATTAAGTGCACATGCTGGAAACATGGAACGACATTTAAAAAATTTTCATCCTAGTGTTTATCTAACAAAAAAAGTTGGTGATGTTTTAAATAGAACTAAAAGCGACACAGTTAAATTGTCTTGTACAGTAATTAAAAGATATATACAATTGGCCTTAGTAGAATTATTTACTAGATGTGGCAGACCTCTCCGTTTGGCTAAAGACCGAACATTCCAAGTAATTGTAAGTCCTATACTTGACGGACTTAATATAAAAATAAATGAGCATAATATCATGGAAAAAATTGCTGAATTTTCATTTAATTTAAAAAAAGAAATAAGTGAAGAACTTCGAGGACGATTAGTTTCATTAAAAATTGATGCAGCCACAAGGTTGTCTCTAAGTGTTTTAGGTGTCAATGTACAATTTATTAAAAACAACAATATAATAATAAAGACATTGGCCATAAAACAATTAACTCAACGGCACACGCGAATATTTAAAAACGATAATACTGGAAGTCCTCACTGCTTATGACATACATTTTAGCCAAGTGGTCACAATAACAACAGACAATGGAGCTAACATGGTCAAAGCAGTTAATGATTTAAATGATGGTAGCTCAGATGCAGTCGCTGATGAGGGTGATTTAATCTCTATAGCAACAGATTTAGCAATGGATGGCACAACTAATTTTCGATGTGGAGCCCATACTCTTCAATTGTGTGTGATAGATGTCATGAAGTCGGCAAATATTAAAGAAAAACTTGACATTGTGAGAACGATCGTAAAAAAGCTGAGAACACAATCATACCTCAATTTGTTGAAAAATGGAAACTACAGAATGCCGATATTGGACAACGTCACCAGATGGAATTCTACATATCTTATGCTAGAACGTTTCACCGAGTTAAAGGAATTTATAGAAGTTATAAAATATGATAATGCTTCTTTTCTGTGGGTAACGAAATCTGGGCTTTAACTGCTGAATTTTTAAAAGTATTTAAAGTTGTTTACATAACCTCAAAAAAACTACAAACAAAAAAGTTGATATATAGTGATCTCTACATTGAAATTACAAATATAATATTACAATTGGAAAATCTTCAACACTCCAACCTAAAATTACATTTATCAGAAAGTTTAAATAGAAGAAAATGTATTCTCTTTCAAAGCGATTTATTTGTAAGCGCTATTTTTCTTGATCCGAGGATAAAAGTTTGCCTGCTGTCTGATCAATGTGAGAGAGCAAAAAATTGTATAAAGCAATTACATATGCGCCTATTATTATTAAGAGGTAAACTTTTTTTACTAAAATCTCTACTTCATATCATTAAAATTTCATTAATACTTCACAGAACCTGATACAAATACCACATAACAATATTTCAAGACTTAATATCTTTAGTTTTAAAGTGGTCAAATATTTTGTTCTTGAGTTTTAATTTTTTTATTATTGTTTCTTTTTTTAATAACTTTATTGAATTTTACTCTGAAATTTCTAAAAATAATTCTTATTGTGTTTTTTATCTAGTTCTTATTGTCACATTAATAAAAACAAAAAAAAAAACATACAAGCTGTTTTTTATTTTACTGAAAATCCAAAGTTATGCATTTCGCCAAATAAACAGTTTTCAAAGATAACAAATTTTAATAATTACCCTTTAAAATCAGGAATTGCTGCGACAAATTTATTTTCTTACATTTTGCTTTTGTAAATATCGCTACCTAACTCTTTTAAGACAATATGGTTTTTTCAAGAAGGATATATCTATGGTTTTTTTCAAGAAGGAAGTCTTAAAAAGGAAAACCTTTTTAAAAAAAATCAGGAAGAAAACTTAGGGTTCTTATTAGGTATTCTTCTTGTTTTTTTCGAAAAGGTTTTCTTCTTGATTTTATTAAGCTATCTTATTTTATAAAAACTTTCCAAAAAAACTATTTTCAAAATAAAAAACTGAAAACAATTTAAAACCTTCTGCTTTATATACATATATAAAAGCTTTTTTGGAATCTCATTTAAAATTTTTCGCATGTAACTTAGGGCTGGGGGCTGGGAATCCTTGCTAATCAATCTTTGATTTTTACCTTTTTCTTTTTCACTAGGTGTTGGCGGCGACTGCCTGACATTTTGCCTTCATAGTATTCTCTATTTTTTCAGAGGGTGATCTGATCAGGGGGCTTCTTCTGATAGATTGTCTAGAGGGGGTTGAAGCCACTTTTAAAACACGAAAACCACTGAAAATTAGTTCGGCCTTTGCCAGGGATCGAACCTGGGGTGCTTCGTTTTGTAGGCACGCACTTAACCACTACACCAAATGTACATATATTTTATGTTTTAAAAAACAGTTTCTAGGGTGATTTATATAAACGAAATAACAAGAAAGCTAATATAATTAAGAAGATATCCTTATTCAAAAAATTAAAAAGATGATCTACACATGTTCATATAGGAACCTAATGAAATGAAAAAGGAAAACCTTTTTGAAAAAATCAATTAGGTAGGCTAATGAAATCAGTAAAAAATCCATTTCTTATTCAATTTAGAAGAAAACCTAATAGAATCAAAAAGTTTTTCTCCATTCAGAGTGCCTACTTTTTAGTATTTACTTGAATTGCTTTTTGTTTTTCTTTTTTATACTACTGCAGTCTAAATAAGCAAAAACAAATCTTACAAGCTGTCTTTTAATATCTCTTAAAACTGCAGTTATACATTAATAGGTTCTCTACCATAATGAGCAAAACACTGAGCAAACGTTTGCAAATTGTACTTTCTCAAAACATTTCTGTTTTGCTCTCATTGATTTCTTTTTTACCTAAGTACTTTAAAAATAATGTACAGTTTGTGTTCACGACCAAAAACAATACAAAACTAAATGACATAATCATTCTCCTTATATCTGTGTTGGTTTTGTTTTACTCACTGAAAGTACAAAACAAAACTAAAGCAAACGTTTCGTTTTGTTTATTTTCATACACTGGTTTTAACACAAGTTTCTAACCACCTTCAACTTGTAAAGCAATTTTATGATGAATAGGGAATCAAAATAAATGCTTCTAAAAGTAAAGCAATTTGTATTCACAATGCATCGGGGAAATGTAAAACTTTTGTTGTTCCAGAAAGTAAAAGGAGTTGAAATCCCTTTTGTTGATAATCTAAAATATCTTGGAATCAACTTAAATAATCTGTTTAAATTTAATAGACAATCATTTAAGATAATGAGTGCATTTCAAAAGTGATGTATAACAAAAACTTACCCAGCAAAACTAAGCTTCTTTTATATAAAACCAGTATAAGACTAGTTTATGTGTGACAATCTCAGAAAATTTATAAATATACTGAAAGTACACTAAAATCATCATATTAAACAAATATTTAACGAACAGAAGGTGTTTAGTTGGAGTAATATAAATTACCTCTCACCTATCGGTTTTTAAATGAAAATACCCTTCATTTTAATTTAAATATTAATTTAAGACATTGTTTTTTTAACAAAACTACACCTTTTCACTCACAGAGTTTAGTATCTTACAGTACATTTTTAATTATTTATTTTTGTTATTATTATTTGTAATTTAGATTTAGGTGTATTATAAGAGTCCTCCTCTTTAGCTAAGTTAGCCTCGGGAGCAAGATAATACATTATAGTCTTAAGTAATATCTTTTATTTTTTTAATTCTATTTTTTAATAAGCACTAGGTCTTTTTATAAAAATGTTATAATAATTTTTATTTTCTCAATATTTCGCTACACCATTGGGTAGCATCTTCAGGAAATAAAAATAATAATAGTTTTTTTTTTAAATTTAAATGATTGAATAAAATTCAAATGAATGAAAAAATTTGTTGTCAATCAATTTAAAAAATTCTAACATTTTAATACATTCAAGTAACAACATTTCAAAAACAAATAAAAATTAAAATAGAAAAAATTCTTACATATACATATACAGAAAAAATAGTTATTGTAGTTTTTGACCTTTTTTTATATTTCAATTCTATTTTTAATCAAGCACAAGGTCTTTTTTATATAAAAATCTTTAAACAATTTTTATTTACAATATTTCGCTACACCATTGGGTAGCATCTTCAGGAAATAAAAATAATAAAAGTTTTAAAAATTTAAATGATTGATAAAAATTCAAATGAATGAAAAAATTTGTTGTCAATCAATTTAAAAAATTCTAACATTTCAATACATGAAATGTTGTTACTTGAATGTAGTTAAATAAATATACCAGCATACGTATTTTGTTTCTATTTGCAAAAATATCTGAAATATTTATTATTATTCCTAAATATTTTGACTGTATCAAATAAGCTGTGAGTCACTGTACATAAATTTAACCGGAAATGTTACAAAAAATTAATGTTTCTTTTATAAAAATTTGATTCAAATTCATGTTATTTTTTATGCACTAATTGCCTATAATTTTGTGCAACATTTTCTGTATCTGCTTTAAAATTTATTCTTTTTTCAAGTGGAACTTTAATTATTTGTAGCATTTCTAACATATAACGACGTTTATAATTATTTTCCAAATTTAAAATTGATACATTTTCAAAGTTGGGATAATGATTACTTTTCGAACAGTGTGAAGATAAAGCTGTTTTTTGATAACTGATATTGTCTCTGTATCTGGTCTGTTTTATGTCCAGCTATTCTGACTTTCAATTTATTCTTTGTAGTACCTACATAAACTTTATTACAATTCTTGTTGTCATTACCCTTACAAGGTATTTTGTAAACTAAATTAGACATATCTAACTTTTTTATTTTATCGTTTGGTTTGCTAAATAATCTATTTAATGTATTATATGTTTTGTATGCCATCCTATATTTATCTGTATCAAATATTTTTGATTTTTCTAACCGTTTTGATAAATCTGGCACATAAGTAATTGATTTATAAATTTTTGGTTCCGTATCATTTTTATGTGTGTGAAGTTAAATTTCGAAATTTAAATCTCAGACACAAACCAATTACGTTAACAGAGGTCTGTTAACATGCTAACATAGCGCTGTTAAGCATATAAATCCTGGGAGTATATCTTCCAAATGGAATTGTGACCACATTTTTGGACCAAATAAACCACAAAAAATGTAGCGGGCGGCTTTTTTATTGTTTTTCGATAAAAAATTTAAAAATGTTGGATATGTCCCAAAATTTCTAAGTTTTTCACATTTTAATATTTTGAGAATTTTTAAGGATAAGTCTGAATTCCAGGAGAACAGTAAAATATGGGCAGCTAAAAATTGATCTATTTTAAAGGAATTACATCCTTTTATGATTCCTAGTAATTAAATTCAATTAAAAATGGAGTTCTGATATAAATTTTTACAAATTTGTAAATTTTCAAATTTGAAATTTCTTTAGAGGATGAACTCCAGGAGAACGGTAAAAGATGGGCAGCTAAAAATTGATATATTTTAAAGGAATTACATCCTTTTATGATTCCTAGTAATTAAATTCAATTAAAAATGGAGTTCTGATATAAATTTTTACAAATTTGTTAATTTTCAAATTTGAAATTTCTTTAGAGGATGAACTCCAGGAGAACGGTAAAAGATGGGCAGCTAAAAATTGATCTATTTTAAAGGAATTACATCCTTTTATGATTCCTAGTAATTAAATTCAATTAAAAATGGAGTTCTGATATAAATTTTTACAAATTTGTAAATTTTCAAATTTGAAATTTCTTTAGAGGATGAACTCCAGGAGAACGGTAACAGATGGGCAGCTAAAAATTGATATATTTTAAAGGAATTACATCCTTTTATGATTCCTAGCAATTAAATTCAATTAAAAATGGAGTTCTGATATAAATTTTTACAAATTTGTAAATTTTCAAATTTGAAATTTCTTTAGAGGATGAACTCCAGGAGAACGGTAAAAGATGGGCAGCTAAAAATTGATCTATTTTAAAGGAATTACATCCTTTTATGATTCCTAGTAATTAAATTCAATTAAAAATGGAGTTCTGATATGAATTTTTTCAAATTTGTAAATTTTCAAATTTGAAATTTCTTTAGAGGATGAACTCCAGGAGAACGGTAAAAGATGGGCAGCTAAAAATTGATCTATTTTAAAGGAATTACATCCTTTTATGATTCCTAGTAATTAAATTCAATTAAAAATGGAGTTCTGATATAAATTTTTACAAATTTGTAAATTTTCAAATTTGAAATTTCTTTAGAGGATGAACTCCAGGAGAACGGTAAAAGATGGGCAGCTAAAAATTGATCTATTTTAAAGGAATTACATCTTTTTATGATTCCTAGTAATTAAATTCAATTAAAAATGGAGTTCTGATATAAATTTTTACAAATTTGTAAATTTTCAAATTTGAAATTTCTTTAGAGGATGAACTCCAGGAGAACGGTAAAAGATGGGCAGCTAAAAATTGATCTATTTTAAAGGAATTACATCCTTTTATGATTCCTAGTAATTAAATTCAATTAAAAATGGAGTTCTGATATAAATTTTTACAAATTTGTAAATTTTCAAATTTGAAATTTCTTTAGAGGATGAACTCCAGGAGAACGGTAAAAGATGGGCAGCTAAAAATTGATCTATTTTAAAGGAATTACATCCTTTTATGATTCCTAGTAATTAAATTCAATTAAAAATGGAGTTCTGATATAAATTTTTACAAATTTGTAAATTTTCAAATTTGAAATTTCTTTAGAGGATGAACTCCAGGAGAACGGTAAAAGATGGGCAGCTAAAAATTGATATATTTTAAAGGAATTACATCCTTTTATGATTCCTAGTAATTAAATTCAATTAAAAATGGAGTTCTGATATAAATTTTTACAACTTTGTAAATTTTCAAATTTGAAATTTCTTTAGAGGATGAACTCCAGGAGAACGGTAAAAGATGGGCAGCTAAAAATTGATCTATTTTAAAGGAATTACATCCTTTTATGATTCCTAGTAATTAAATTCAATTAAAAATGGAGTTCTGATATAAATTTTTACAAATTTGTAAATTTTCAAATTTGAAATTTCTTTAGAGGATGAACTCCAGGAGAACGGTAACAGATGGGCAGCTAAAAATTGATATATTTTAAAGGAATTACATCCTTTTATGATTCCTAGTAATTAAATTCAATTAAAAATGGAGTTCTGATATAAATTTTTACAAATTTGTAAATTTTCAAATTTGAAATTTCTTTAGAGGATGAACTCCAGGAGAACGGTAAAAGATGGGCAGCTAAAAATTGATCTATTTTAAAGGAATTACATCCTTTTATGATTCCTAGTAATTAAATTCAATTAAAAATGGAGTTCTGATATGAATTTTTTCAAATTTGTAAATTTTCAAATTTGAAATTTCTTTAGAGGATGAACTCCAGGAGAACGGTAAAAGATGGGCAGCTAAAAATTGATCTATTTTAAAGGAATTACATCCTTTTATGATTCCTAGTAATTAAATTCAATTAAAAATGGAGTTCTGATATAAATTTTTACAAATTTGTAAATTTTCAAATTTGAAATTTCTTTAGAGGATGAACTCCAGGAGAACGGTAAAAGATGGGCAGCTAAAAATTGATCTATTTTATAGGAATTACATCTTTTTATGATTCCTAGTAATTAAATTCAATTAAAAATGGAGTTCTGATATAAATTTTTACAAATTTGTAAATTTTCAAATTTGAAATTTCTTTAGAGGATGAACTCCAGGAGAACGGTAAAAGATGGGCAGCTAAAAATTGATCTATTTTAAAGGAATTACATCCTTTTATGATTCCTAGTAATTAAATTCAATTAAAAATGGAGTTCTGATATAAATTTTTACAAATTTGTAAATTTTCAAATTTGAAATTTCTTTAGAGGATGAACTCCAGGAGAACGGTAAAAGATGGGCAGCTAAAAATTGATCTATTTTAAAGGAATTACATCCTTTTATGATTCCTAGTAATTAAATTCAATTAAAAATGGAGTTCTGATATAAATTTTTACAAATTTGTAAATTTTCAAATTTGAAATTTCTTTAGAGGATGAACTCCAGGAGATCGGTAAAAGATGGGCAGCTAAAAATTGATCTATTTTAAAGGAGTTACATCCTTTTATGATTCCTAGTAATTAAATTCAATTAAAAATGGAGTTCTGATATAAATTTTTACAAATTTGTAAATTTTCAAATTTGAAATTTCTTTAGAGGATGAACTCCAGGAGAACGGTAAAAGATGGGCAGATAAAAATATATCTATTTTAAAGGAATTACATCCTTTTATGATTTCTAGTAATTAAATTCAATTAAAAATGGAGTTCTGATATAAATTTTTACAAATTTGTAAATTTTCAAATTTGAAATTTCTTTAGAGGATGAACTCCAGGAGAACGGTAAGAGATGGGCAGCTAAAAATTTATCTATTTTAAAGGAATTACATCCTTTTATGATTCCTAGTAATTAAATTCAATTAAAAATGGAGTTCTGATATAAATTTTTACAAATTTGTAAATTTTCAAATTTGAAATTTCTTTAGAGGATGAACTCCAGGAGAACGGTAAAAGATGGGCAGCTAAAAATTTATCTATTTTAATTTACAAATTTGTAAAAATTTATATCAGAACTCCATTTTTAATTGAATTTAATTACTAGGAATCATAAAAGGATGTAATTCCTTTAAAATAGATCAATTTTTAGCTGCCCATCTTTTACCGTTCTCCTGGAGTTCATCCTCTAAAGAAATTTCAAATTTGAAAATTTACAAATTTGTAAAAATTTATATCAGAACTCCGTTTTTAATTGAATTTAATTACTAGGAATCATAAAAGGATGTAATTCCTTTAAAATAGATCAATTTTTAGCTGCCCATCTTTTACTGTTCTCCTGGAATTCAGACTTATCCTTAAAAATTCTCAAAATATTAAAATGTGAAAAACTTAGAAATTTTGGGACATATCCAACATTTTTAAATTTTTTATCGAAAAACAATAAAAAAAGCCGCCTGCTACATTTTTTGTGGTTTATTTGGTCCAAAAATGTGGTCACAATTCCATTTGGAAGATATACTCCCAGGATTTATATGCTTAACAGCGCTATGTTAGCATGTTAACAGACCTCTGTTAACGTAATTGGTTTGTGTCTGAGATTTAAATTTCGAAATTTAACTTCACACACATATCATTTTTTCTATTTTGTTTTCTATTATTTTTATGTTGATTTATTAATTTATTAATCAGAAGATTTTCCCTTACGACCAATTTGTTCTTTCGTTAATTCTCCATCTTATGATTTATGTAAATATTCTATATACATGTAAATAAGCGATATTAACTATAATAATAGGAGTAGTAATAATAATGAGAGATAATAAGATTGCGTGTTAACTTATACATACAGAGTTCACAAAGTATAAGCAGGTGTTTTTATACAAACTGTTATATTCTTCTTTTTGCTTACAATATCAATTTTAGTCATATTGCAATATTTTTATTTACTATAAGACTTACTTCATATAATTTGGATAGCTACAAATACTGTGCCGAATCATATAATATTCCGTACTTGTCAAGGAGAGTGTAGACAAGAATAGCGAAGGTCAGTACAATAGGTCAATTTCTTTTGATTCTTTTAATTTGATTAGCTACAAATATTGTGCCAAAAAATTAACTTTATATTTTATTTAGATTAGAAGTGTTATTAGTGGTCACTTCTATTGGCAATCCTAAAGACTGTTCGCATTTTTTTTTACAAAAAGCAGCATATTAAAATCTTGCGTGAAGTTGTAAATATCCTTCATATACTGTTTCCTCACTTTTCTTAATTTGGATAAATAAATACCTAAATAACTTTTATTTCAATATTTAAGTTTTCCGTAAACTTTATTACAGGTGAATCAGTACCACAAATGAAGGAGTCTTTGGAGTCACTTGATAATCTTAATGTCGAGCTCGATGTAGAAGGCGAAGGAAAACTCTTTGTATTATTTGGTGGCACAAAAGTAGTACAACATACTGCACCTTCTAAAGATGCAAAGCGGGCTCCAGATGGTGGTTGTATTGGTTACGTCATTCGTAATGGGTTTAATACATCCCAAGGCAAATTGCTACGAACAATTTTATTTGGTGTCAAACGAGTAACAGAAAACAATTTAGAAACGTTCGCCTTCATTGTTTTCCTGATGGTTTTTGCTATTGCAGCAGCGTCCTATGTTTGGATAAAAGGTATTGAAGACCCAGAACGTAATCGTTACAAACTGTTCTTAGAATGTACATTGATTCTGACATCAATAATACCTCCCGATCTACCAATTGAGTTGACGTTGGCTGTAAACACATCCTTAATGCAACTTTCAAAGTTGTATGTATTTTGCACAGAGCCTTTCCGTATTCCTTTTGCTGGAAAAGTCCAAATCTGTTGTTTTGATAAAACAGGTACCTTGACATCCGATAATTTAATGGTTGAAGGAGTGGCTGGAATAACAGGTGATGGGGCTATCGTACCAATGGAGAAAGCTGAAGACAACACAATTCAAGTTTTGGCAACTTGCCATTCGTTGGTAATGCTTGAAGACGGGCTTGTCGGCGATCCCCTTGAGAAAGCCACACTGACTGCTGTCGATTGGAATCTTACAAAACAGGACAATGTTATACCCAGAAGAGGAAAATTGAAACCACTGCGTATCTATCAACGTTTCTACTTTTCATCCGCTCTTAAACGCATGTCCGTTTTGGCAGGTTATTTGTCACCATTCGGTAATGAAGTTAGTTACATTGGAACAGTTAAGGGAGCACCAGAAGTTTTAATGAATATGTTGAAAGAGGTACCCAAAAGTTATGAAAAGGTTGGTATTCGGGTCTTTTTTATTATTTGGATGTGCCTTACTAAAGCACAATTATTTGTTCCATAGACATTCTTAGAATATTCCCGTAGGGGAGCACGTGTATTAGCTCTAGGTATTAAAGAATTCGGCACTTTGACCAACCAACAAGTTCGCGAAATAAAACGGGAGGACGTTGAATCTGACCTTACTTTTGCAGGGTTTGTTATTATTTCGTGCCCCATGAAACCAGATTCGAAAAGTGTTATCAAAGAACTTATACAAGCATCTCATAAAGTTGTAATGATAACTGGTGACAATCCTCTGACTGCATGTTATGTTGCTAAAGAATTACGTTTTACAAGAAAAAAGTTATTAATTCTTACACCCTCTCAAAAGATTGATGGCGAATTTCAATGGGTTTCTATTGATGGTAAAACTGTTTTTACTTTGGACTCGGAACTGAAGTGCATGCTAGTTGATTTCGATTTATGCATAACCGGTGAAGGCCTGCAGTATCTAAAAGAGTCTCAATATAAATATATGCTTCAAATTCTACCGCGCGTTACCGTCTGTGCTCGATTTGCACCCAAACAAAAGGAATATGTGATAACAACGCTCATACATCTCGGCTACTGTACTCTAATGTGTGGCGATGGTACGAACGATGTAGGTGCTTTAAAACATGCAAATGTGGGAGTTTCGTTGCTCTCGAATGTGCCAATAAAACGAAATACAAACACTGCTCTTGCGGCTACTGGTACTGTTGAAACTGCTGCTAGCCCAGTAAGTGTTGTTTCAGCTACTGCCAATCAACGGTTGGGTGGTCGCAGTATTCAACCAGCGCTTACTAATCGACCTCAAAATCAAACAATGTCACCACGTGAACGTGGTATTCAGCAGAGACGTGAACAAATTGCTCAAACCCAAGCACGTTTGCAAACGGTATTAAGAGAAATTGATGAAGAACAAGTGACTCTCGTAAAATTGGGTGATGCCAGTATTGCAGCACCTTTCACTAGTAAATCGTCATCCATTGTATGTGGTAGGTACAATATCTAATTTGCTCCTTTTACTTCTTTTTGTTAATTAATCAAAATAATTTATTCATTGTTAAATAGTTAATCATATCATAAAACAAGGGCGATGCACCTTGGTTACCACATTGCAAATGTTTAAAATTTTGGCTTTAAATGCTCTCATCTCTGCGTATTGTCAGTCTGTACTCTATATTGATGGTGTAAAATTCAGTGACACTCAAGCCACATTGCAGGGTCTCTTTATTGCAGCTTGTTTTCTATTTATAACACGTTCTAAAGTAAGTAAAAAAATGGAAATATTTTAGAAAAAAAAAAACTAAAGTAAACATCTATATTTTTGATTGTACAATCTTTTGCAGCCCTTAAAAACATTATCGAAGACAGCGCCTCTGCCAAATATTTTTAACTTTTATACAGTCTCGACAATACTGTGCCAATTTTCTGTTCATTTTACATCGTTATTCTATTTAACTCAGGAGGCAACCGCCAGAGCGCCACCAAGGTGAATTAATATTTTAAAAAAAATTTATATGAATAAATAATTATTAATTAATTAAGCAGAGAAGGAAAGATTAAATTATACATTGATATGGACTCTGAAGAAAAACAAAAATTTGAACCGAATATCATTAACAGCACCGTTTACATAATTTGTTTGGCGTTACAAGTGTCCACTTTTGCAGTTAACTACAAGGTAGTTTGCTTTGATTAATACTTCCGTATCCAAAGTTCAATTTTAATTTTTTTGTTTTAACAGGGCCATCCGTTTATGGAAAGTTTGCGAGAAAATCGTTTACTTTTGTATTCAATTCTTGTATCTACTGGCTTAGTGATAATGTTGTCCTTGGGTCTATCTCCTGATTTAACAAATACCTTTGAAATTGTTGATTTTCCTAGCGATGTAAGTTTTTCGATCGAAGACGATAATTATATTTTTAATAAAAAAAACATAATTTATATTTTTTAGTTTCGCAAAATACTTATATACGTTCTGATAGCAGATATTGTCGCTGCATATGTGGCAGATAAAATTTGTTCATTCCTTTTTGGTGAAACCAGACGAAAATCAAAAGTACTGAGTTGTTAAAGTCATTCTAATCGTATAGTAAAAATTTATTATGTCTCTTTCAAAACATCTCTTTATGAATTAATTATTTAAATTGTGGACTTTTTTGTTTAATATTGTATGTAATATGTAATTAATTAATTATCCTATTGTTTTCTTGGTCAAATTTAAATCTTTTTATAATCATTTTTTAATAAATTGTGTATCGTTTCTATAATTTAGTGCTTCTATCTGGTCTATTATAGTGAAACATTTACATTATTATACTGCAATGTAAAAATTCGTAAATTTATTTACATTAAAATGTTTAATTCTTTTTTACTAGAATATTTTTTGTTCGTTTGCGTCTTTTATCAAATGAATATGATAACTTTTAGAATGAGAAAGCGTTACACCTAAACTACTACACTTTTACATACCTTAGTAAAAACTGTAGACAAAAACATATGTATATACAACATAATAGATACGCTAGAGGGTACTTTTTTTAAGCTATGATTTTATATCCTTCTATAGTGCAATTCACTAACTTTTAACGATCTAACACTTGCTAAATACATCAACATATTTTTTTGCTTGCACTAACGCACTTGCCTTTCACTAACCTATGGTTAACAAATAAAAAATACAAAGAAAAATAAATGGCAATGCTGCTAAACAAAATGTCAAAATAGCGAATAGAACAAAGAGGAATGAAAAAAATAAACAATTGTAAATACAAAACATTCCACCCAAGTGCTTCATTTTTTGTTTTTTTTTTTTTAATTTTATTTCTAAAAAATTGTGTAAAAGAATTTTTAAAAGGTAGGTAAAATACATACATATGTATGTGTTTTAATTATAAATATTAATTACTTAGAATATTATAGATTTCGTAGAATGGCAACAAATACTGCTCCAAAAAGAAGCCGTGCGTCAGCCGAGCAGCTTCATCTAATGGCCGACTTTATCTTTTTATATTTTGATAAAGTAAATGATACAAAAATAGTTGTAGTTAAATTAACAATACTCGACTTGCTAAAAATACAGGTGTTATTAAAAATCATTACTAAATAGCGAAATCTTCCGTTTGTTGTTAAATTTTTTTAACGAGTCCCGAATCGTTGAAATTGAATAGTAGAATAGCACTACTAGTAACTTTATCTTACTACACTTTCTTAATGTTTTAGAATTATGTCCGGCAACACTAAATCAGGCAAGCCTAAATAAATATAAAGTACCGTTATTAAAAAAAATTTTTTGTTGTTCAAAGTCAAAATTTGTTTGATCAAAATAATAGATACACGTGAAATTTAAATACAAATTCATAATTAAAACAAAATTTTTGTATAATATTTCTAAAGAACGTGGTAAGTAATCCCTATTAGAAAGAAAATTATTTGAATTTATCCTTAGATTATTATATAGATGTGTCGAAATACACACTATACTACAGAAGAACAGAGGGTTGTTGTTGAACTGCGTAAAAATTGAATATCTTTACGAGAAACTGCTAGGTGTCTCAACAGATTACTTCATTTTGTTCAAAACACATTACACGCAGTCTTGACGAGCCATTGATTTGTTCAACGATTGAACAATTTCATGTGCGCACATCAAAACTTCTCGTGAAGACCGTCGTTGTCGATGTCATGTTCTTGTTCAAACAGCATTGTTCGAACATTTGTTCGTACAACGATGTCTGCCATCAAATTTTGTTTTTAGTAGGAAAGTTTGACTTTAAAAGAACGCCATCTGTTGATCCAGCATGCTATTTGCTGTGTTATAAGCATTCAAACAACATTGACGACAAACAGAAAATTATGTTTAGTCGGAACATGCACATCGTACGTTTTCTCCACACAGAAAAAAGTAAACAAATTACTGTTCCTTATTGTGCCGAGACTTTGTTCATGTGCAAACAAATCAATGGCTCGTTAAGACGTAGTGTTAGGAAACTATAAATAAAATAAAAAACCAATGCGACACTTGATCGTTACATTGTCTCAATTTCAAACAAAACACCCATTCAAGTCATCAAGACAGATTTCTGTCGAAATTGAAAATTCTGTTAGCGCACCAACAGTTCAGCGAAGCCTACAGAAGGCTACTCTTCCGGGAAGGATAGCTAGAATAGTTCCATTAATAAGGAAAAAATATTGGATATAAGGTTACAATTTTCAAAAATTTACATTAAATTTAGTTCTGAGAAGTAAAAAGTAGAAAAGTAAAGAATTCCATGTAAGATTTACAATAAAAAATCTTTGAACCATGAAGCAAAATATATTAAAATTGTTTAGTATATCTATTATTTTGATCAGCTGTATATGTATATGTTTTGACTTCCGAAACTGTTAATTAAAACACAGTCTGTGTTTCATGACTTTGAATAACACACGACAACAACTGCAACATGGTATTTATAAGAGGGACTTTACAAAATAATTTAATTTGTTAGACGTCTTTTTCTACAAAATCAGGAGCACTTACCAGGGACCGTAAATAACAGTTATTAAAATCAATAAATTATTTTAAAATAGTTAATTATCAACGTAAAAAAAAACTCAAATGAAAGTTTTAAAGAAAAAAAATTATTTTGCCGTAGTAAAAAAACATTTTAGGAGTATGTAAATTGATAACCAATACCATCAACTTGCATCTCAATTAAATAAATCGTCATTAAAATGATGTAAGTTCTTAATTAGTTATTGTTTGATTAACAATCTTCAGCGGATGTTTTCCCATTTCCGCCGGATTTTTGCGATACATCTCATACACCGATTTTCGATTTTTTCTTTAGGAGGAACAGACTGTTCCGGCAAACCATGGAAGCGTAGAAAGACCATTATATGCTCTTAAATTGGTATTAAGCGAACTGCTTTCAAATCTGTCCACAAAAAGTTATGTATGTAAATAATCAAACTGAGTTTTATTTTCTGACGGGGCAAAAAAATTCTCAAAAAAGTTTTATTTTATGACGGCAAAATAACTCTTTTTAAGAGTTGCACTTAAAGAGTTTCGTTGAAAAATAACTTAACTATGGAGATGAGATGGAGACCATAGATTCTTAAAGAGCTCGCCAATACAAATCTATTAATATATGGCAGTATAGTCCTCCGTTGACTCTAACATAAAGAGTTGTTACCCCCCGTCTCCATTAGACACTAACATGCGTTAACAAAAGTCAAACTTCATAAAAAAAAACATTATTTTTAATACTGTTTCTTATATGCAGTTTGACTTTTGTTAAGACATGTTGATAGCAAATGAAGACGGAGGTTTAAGTTTAATTTTTTTTGATAACTGTTATTTACGGTCCCTGGCACTTACACAATTATTCAAGCTTTAAGTTATAGTTGCTGTATAATATATTTTTAAGAATTCCCTTCATTTTTTTGGTGTAATTCTGAATCGCTGACATTCAGTACCCTTCGTATCAAATTATTGGCCGTGTTTATTATAATTCTTCTTGGATGTTTTGAGAAGAACTTAATTATTCGCCCCGAAGTTGTAGGTTTTTGATACCAATCTATTTTTAATATGTTGCCTGATCTAATTACCATCGTATTTAAGTAAATTTTATATTCTGATGGAAACCGTTTAATTTAGACAGAATCTCTTTGCAATTTCCCGAATTATGCAAAATATATCATCCACATATTTAGTCTATACTTTTGGTAGGGCATAAATAACTATGTACAACAGATTTTCCATCACAATATTCGCGACAATAGGTGATGCGGGCGACTCCATGGTATATGTGTTGTCATCTACAAAACAGCGGTTGTCTTTTATGCTAAATTTTACTATTTTCAAAAATAATTATTTTTTCATATTAGTATGTTTCCTAATTTCGTCCCACTTTTCTTCTATGATCCTTAAGGCAAAATCTACAGGAATTCTCGGGAACAAAGACACAACATCGAGCGAAATTAATCGTTCATCGTCGTCTAAGGTCACCTTGTCTAATCTGTTTTTAATCAATTGTATTTATTGTACTTTCTGATGTTATTATGAAGATCATAATCGAAGAATAATGAAATATTGGAAATAAATGAATATTTACATATGACCTAAAGCATGAATAATTGTTTCATTGTTATTGATAAAAAAGGTCGAATATAATTAATTTAAGATTGGAAAATATATTATTTAAAATTTGTTTCTACATTTTTTTTTATTTTTGTGTGAATAAGTTATAGCTTAAAAAAAAAACATTTTTTGTTGTCCTGTGTAATTATTTAAAACAATACTTACTTCTTCATTTATATGCACATAACAAGAGAGCAAACAAAATAATTAAAAAAGCAACAAACAAAATGTATAAAAAAATATAAAAATGTAAACATTTATTGTGACATGTTTTGTGTCTTTAATTTGAATAATTTTTACAACTGAACAATAAGTTGTGACACTTTTTTTGTTTACCACAATAAAAGCATGGGGCAAATTACGGCATAGCGATCGAAATTTCAATATTACGAATATAAATGGAAAATATTCTGGTTTTTCCCATTAAAATTTGTCAATAAATTTAATCAATATATTTTCAATTGGACTAAGAACTTGTGGTTATGCGGGCTATTCCTAGAATTAAATATTGTTATTCTAAAATGATTTACTTCTAACTATGATCTTATGTTTTATATCATTTCGCAAAAATATGTATTATCTGGCTCTTATTTAACTTCAATTTATTTTGACTTTTCCCCTTTTGAAACGAATTTATATGTATAGTATCGGACAAGACTAAAGCACTTTAAATAATCACAAAATGTATATTAAAATTTAAAATAATCGCTATTTCATGTGAAATATTATTATTTTTAAATAATATAAGGCTATATATGCTTATAATTAAGATTTTGTTTTAAATTAAAATTATTTTTTTTTTAAATTTTATAAGAATATGCAGTGCCAAAACTAAAGCACGTAACCTTAAATGTTTAATGTTATATATTTATAGTAAAAAACTACCAACAATATACATAAGCCGTTATTTTTTTTCAGAGATTACTCTAAGTGCAAAAAAAAGAAAAGTTGCATTTATTTACCAGTTGTTTCTGTGCTACCAAAGTTACTGTGTCCTTTTTTAACAATCTATTGTACGAAATAGCGCGAAATAAGTATTCTGATCACTTAAAAAAAATTATAACTGATTTTAATAACGATGAATTAGTGACGTACCTGTCACTAAAATTTGGTATTAATCACAGCGTAGTTTCTAGAATTGTAAGCCGTTTTCGTTCTTCGGACTCTTTTATTACAATACATAAGGGCGGTCGTCCACGGAAAACAAGCAGACGCGATGACCAGGCAATTATACGTATGATAAAAAAGTATCCGTTTGTGTCGTCAAAGTCTATTGCCGCTCAATTATCGTTAAATGTTACTCCAAGAACCATCCAAAAAAGAGCTGTAGAAGGTGGATTAAAAGCTTAAACAAGTGCAAAAAAACCTTTTATTTCAAGTAAAAATATGCACGCTAGGATTCAGTTCCCAAAGGAACATATAAACTGGACTACCACACAAAGGAAAACAGGGAGGTTACTGCGTAATTCGATCGACAACGACCCCAAACACACATCAAAATGTGTGATAGAATGGTTTTTTAACAATGTAATAAAGTGGCCAGCACAATTGCTTGATCTCAGTCCCATAGAAAATCTATGGGAAATTGTAGATCAAAAGATATTGCGCGATAACTGCAAAAATCTGGACGGACTTTTCCATCATGTGGAAAAAGCCTGGAATGAAATTTATATAGAAGTATTATCAAGTTTAATTGATTCCATGCCACGCAGATGCGCAGAAGTTTTAAAAAATAATGGTTGAGCCATTAAATATTAAGATTTTTTTATTTACAATTGAAAATGTGCTTTATTTATGTCGCTTCAAAACAATGAATGTTGTTATTTTTCTCAGATTTTGATTTTTTTAAAGGATGAATTTATGTTATTTTTGTTTTGTTTAATTAAAGTGTTTATAATCTTAATAAATAAATAATAACAAAAAAGATATCCAAAACAATTTCTTGAGTAATTTAGCAAACTTTTACTAATAAGAATTTCATGCTTTAGTATTGCCCGATACAGTATATACATAGGAGTCTAACATCCACTTTAACTTCTTCATCGTTAACCTTAATTTTTTTTACTTTTCGGTATATTTTTTTAAACTACGTAAAATAACGTCTGCATATTTTAATGCTCCAAAAGTCGGACGAAATAAAAATTAAACTTTTATCGAAGACGTGATGAACTCAGTGGGGTTACTATGTAACTCGATTCGATAGTTAAATATTACGGATACGGATTTTTCCTACCAACTAACTCGAATTCGTAAATACATTTGCTACTTTCGAGTTGCCGTATCTGATTATCGGATACTCGTACTCTACTTTCGGATGTGTATTACTATGTACGGCCACATGCAATAACGACGTCGAGCAAGATGTTGCACATATCCTCAACTGCATAACTAATGATCTGAGGGAGACGGATGAATTGGTGTCTGATCCTTCCCCACCGCGTTGCTCGTCAGCTGCCCGCACGACGATCACCATTCAATCGCGCTGTGCCAAAAAAGCAGACATTGCTGGAAAAGCAAGTGAATGGTCAAATGGAGTACCACAAGCGCTCCACATCACTCTTGGAAGAGGTCAACAGCAATTTAAAATCTTTAGTTAGATACAAAAGAAGACAAGTGGATATAGAAGAAAAAAATTATAAGCTTGCAAAAAGAAAATTCGAACATGAAATGAAGTTGAGCGTAGAAAATCAAAAACTTAAACATGCAAAGCTTCATTTAAAGAGAGAGATGCTAAAAATTGAAAGAAATCGAAATTTATAAGTTATATCTACCCTTGTTGTCTAGTATGTATGTTATATTACTATTTAAGCTTTTTTTCTTTCCTAAAACCATTATAAATGAATTAGTAAAAACTTCAGTGGAAATAAATGAATTAATATTTTATAAATTGTTTTTTATTTGATCTCTTAAAGCTTGCGCTAAGGCTGAGAATTAATTTCTGTCTTCAGAATCTAAAGCAGTTGTTGGGGCCAGTTCCATTTCTTCTTCATTATTCACTATTTCTGAAGGTAGTTCGACATTATGCTCTAAACAAATATTGTATAATGCACAGCATACATTCAATATTTGTGCGACCTTTTCCGGTACATAATGTAATTCTCGTGCTGCGAGCAAACAACGAAATCTCCGCTTTAATACACCAAACACACGTTCAATTATTGATATTGACTTACAAAACCGCTTGTTAAATCTGCTCTCCGCAGATTGCTCATTCGCGCTCTTGTACGGTGTAAGTATCCATGGCTCCAATGGGTACCCAGAGTCTCCTACGTATAAAATAAATTAAAATGATGAATTAAATAATGAAATAATTAAATTACCTATTATCCAAGATGACTTGTCGCCATTAATATATGCGTCCTTCAGAAATTGACGCTCGTCCGACAAGTTCCATACGTGAGAGTCGTGCGCTGCCCCTCCATAACATCCATTCACTGCTCTCATGCGCATTGTATGATCACATATCTAAAATATCAATAAAACAGTTTATAATACCACATATTCTACACAGGGTGTAAGTATTAATGGCATTATTTTATTTAGGGGATGATATCATGTTGGAAATACTTACGACCATTGCATTTATGCTGTGTTTGAGTTTCCGGTTGAAAAACAAGTGCTCGTTTTTAGATGGCCGGACTATTTGTATGTGAGTGCCATCAACAGCTCCTATTATCCCTGGAATTCCAGACGTTGCATAAAATAAATTTTTGGCAGCTCGTTTTTCGTCATCGCTCATAACGAAATTTATGTGCTTGGGACACAACACCTTCTCTATAGCATTACACACTTCTTTAATGCAGTTTGACACAGCCAGCAAACCGGTCTTGACCGATTTGGTGTTGGTACCCACCTTGTCCAAGGAACTTAAGTGTAGCACCTAATTTGATTGTTGGTGTTACAGCAGTCGATCTCTGTGTTGTTGGCAGATGCGCACTAATGCTCTCCATATATTTAAAAGCTTCCTTGCTAACATATTTAATAAATTGTTACTTACATTACATCCGTCAACTGCATAAAATCTACACCATCGTGTAGGATTCTACGTTCCAATCGCTCGTCTTCATTTTCCATCCAAAGGGCAACCGTATCCATTTTTATAACGCACAAATATTTCTTGTTTACTTTTTTATTTTTTTGACATTTTGCGTAATAAATGCTGCCAATGTTGAATAATACATTCGAAAGTAGTGCCAAAATTATTTCAATTAGTATTACATGGTAAGAGTTTAAATTCGGATCGAATACAACTTTCGAGCTGTTCATACTTTCGAATCGAGTTACATAGTAACCCCCCAGAAAAGTATTGCAATTTAAAAAGAGTTAACAAAAATAAACAAATCATTAAATGGCCCAAACAAAAAAATGGTTAAATACCATGCATCTACGCCTCATATTAATCGCCTAATTACACTGATCTTCAAAAAAAATTATTACTTTAAAAAACGAGATGAGTTGGAAGATTTAAAGGGCGTGGAAAATAATAGTCCCTTAATAAAGCGTTCACATTAATTTAGTTCAAAGTGATTGTGGTTGTTGTTATAACAGCTCTGCTGCTGTCGGATGTTCTTTCCTGAAAAGGTTTAATTTCTATATATTAATTATTGTTAATATGGGTCACTCGGAGCTGGAGAAATTGTGCCACCACAGTCTGTCTTAGCCATAGGTCAATGGGACTCAAATTTGTTGGCCTGTTAGGACAATTAAAAAATGCACAGTAACATCTGGGCTCTGAGAACAGAATGGAAAACGGTTCAAGTGCCAGGAATTGGCTCCCGGTAGCAATTAAATATACTGCACCATTCTGCTCTTAATTGTGTCAGGGTTGATCTTTTTTTTCTTTTCACGATCCAAGATTGCAGGGGGATGTTCATTGAGGACTTTATTACATCTACACCCGTAGTATATATGGTCTGTTGATGCAAAAGTTTCTGGGCCCTCACTATAGACATCCGGTCAACGTAGGGTGGAATAACATCACGGATGTCAACGAGATAGTGACTGTGGTAACTGTTACTGGTGATAACAGTTACCACCTGATAAAGCAGGTTCTTATTAAGTACGTTAAATCCTTCCTATTCATACCATTTTCAACGGATAATCTTTTGCGTAAAAATTCAAGCTCGGCAACTGCATATCGAAAATAAAAATTACACTTTTTAGTAAAGTGAATTTCAGGGTTTATTCAGAAATGAACTATATATGAACATAGTCACCAAAGTGACACTCATGCTATATTCCTCAATAATTCTTCAGACCTGTTTGCAATTTGCTAAAATGTAATTAAAATTGTTACGTCTTATTTTGCAAAATTTTTAATAAGCAAGAAAATGCTGGTAATAAGGAATAACTGCTTAATTCTGTTAAGTTTTGTTATCGTGTTAATTTTAACATTTTGTATCGTTCAACTTTGTGGCTAACTTAGACGAATCATAGCTGCAACTTTATAATATGGAGTACTTTTGTTAAATATTTCGTCATTTTTTTAAATTAAATAAATAAGTTTTGCGTCATCCATTTTCTTAGTGTTATATTTTCAATTGTTTGAGTTTGTTTTTTATTTTTCGCGATTTTTGCCATCTGGTATATACCAAAGTTTGACATTCCTTAAGTCAAAATTAATTTTCTGTAGATTTTTACGTAATAGTTAGTTACGATACAATTTAAATAAACACTATACAAATCAACTAATTGTACCTTAACTCATTTATGTATATGAATGTTTTATTTATGGAGAAGTAAAACGGTAATTTATATAGTCCCGACAGAGGGAAATATCTTTTAACTGCAATGGGAATAAATTAGTAGAACCAGCCAAAAAGTTTTATAGGTCGATTATGGGTGGCAACCGATCTTTATTTGTCAAAACGCAACTGGCAAATAAATTGGTATTACGTACTAGCAACTGGAAATAAATGTAAGCAATAACAAAGTTTTTAATAAAATTACAAAAAAAGTAATTTCAAGTAATTTCCAAAAGGCAAAGTGTCGATTGTTTTCCTCTTCTAATATTAAATGTTGAAATGTGTTCTACTTTTGTTATTTTTAACGTTTTGAAATCTACAAATTAAAGAAATACATATGTATGTAAGTAAGTATGTATATTATATATGTATGTATATTATATAATGGATAAACTTTTAAATATACAAAATTTTATGAAATAAACCTACTTTTCTTTAGTTTTGCCACCTTTTTACTTTATAATCTGGGGAGTTACCGCGTATTTCGATTCAAAGGAAAAATTGGTTGAAACAATGTAAAAGGCATACAAATTCGAATGATTTTTCTTTCGAATCGAAATACGCAGTAACCCTCCTGTGAAAATATCAACAACAACCACAAATTTATGTTTTCCAATTTGGCAACTGAAAATTAACAACTTAGTTGCCATATGTAACACATATTTGGGAACTGGCAACGCAACATAAGTAGTTTTTCTTCATATCCACAAAAATAATTCTTAATTAGTATAAGTTTTTATAAACAGTTTGCATTAACAAATATGTAAGTATAAGTGTACATAAAATTAGTTTTATTTATATAATTGGAAAATGTTACAATACGTTCTTTCTTAAAACTGGTATAATAAATATAATAGATATAATAAAAAAATAAATGAGAAAATATCCTTTTTTGTTGAATTATAAATTTCTTTAATTTTCTTCTATTACTGTTGTTGTTGTTATTGTCATTGGACCGTCTATTTTAGATTCTTCCAACTGTTTAAACTGTATAAGAATCACCAAATATGTTGTAACAGCAGAAAATATCTTATAAATAGAATAAAAAAAGAAATATGTTAGTTACAAACTTCAAAAACTTTTTTGTTTGAATATAATAATACTTTTGTTTGATTTTTAATTTGCTGCTAACGGTGCACATAGGGGTATTTTGCCAATCTAGCCGGACATTACTTTTTTTTAGCTTATATTGGCTCTGAAAATGTACTGAGTGCCCCTAGGTTAATGAAACTTTGCAGAAAAATCTGCTATGGTCATAGGCTACCAATGCTATAAAATAGGAAAAATCGGATCAAGGAGAAAAAGTTCCTCTTGGAAGAACTAATCCTACCTCTGAAAAATGCAAGGTTTTTTTTTTTATTTTCCCGTCATTTTGTTTAGCAATTACAACTTTTAAGGTCAAAGAATGTTCAAAAACTTAAAGTTGAACTCAAGAGATTCTTAAATGCCATTTTTAGCACCGCCCCTTTTGTGGGCGGTGAAATAAAAAATTATTTGAAAAAATAATGCAATTATTCAAAGAAATAGATTTTATACTTCTTAAAACCATAAAAATTATTTTTATGGGCAGGAGGAGGTATTCCTCCAATCCCACCCCCAAAACGTCCCTGTGAAAAAAAAAAAATTATTTTTTTGCCAATTTCCTAAAAATATTCATTTTTAAGCTTTCCAATGCCTAACCAATCCCCGCCTCCCAAGAATATTATTTAAAATTTTTTTTTTTTTGTAATTTGTTACTTAATAGTATTTTATTTATCGAAAAAAAAAAATCTATTCATAGTAATAACTTATTTATGATTGTAACGATAAATTTTATTTAAAATTAGAACAATTAATTTATTTAGAACAACTTCTCTTTCGCACTAAGATGATGATGAGTGCCATGGTTCTTCTTCGTCTGATTCTTCAAAGACCTCTTCCGAATCTGAATCCTTTTCAGCGTTAAGTACAGGAAGCATGAAAGAAATTGCTTCTTTCGTAAAAGGTAATGACCTTTTTTTGGAGTGGGTCTAGTAAAGAGTGGGTCAGAACTTAGCAAAAGCCTATGAATGATATCTATGTTACACTGAACCCTTGGAAACTCTCTAGCAAAATTCTGCCTGTAAAGCCTGAAATGTTTGTTTCGTGCCTCAGCCGCTTCTTCTGATAACAGACCAATAGGCAACAATGCCTCATTCATAACAGTTGCACCATGTATTAAAATCTTGTGCATTGTAGGTGTCATAGGATGCCACTCATATAGAGTAAAGTAAAGTTTTGCAGTATCTAAGCAATAATCGGCAATCTCGTACATTTGGATTTTGTGACCACTTTATATTACTTCAAAAATAACCTTGGTTCGGTATATGAAATCAAACTCAATTCCAGTTATTTCTGCAGCTAATTCAGGATTGGAAGAAAATCTTCTCCTAGTGTTACCATCATTGGTGTTTCCAAATCCAGCTTTCGGTACACCCACTATTAGCCCTAATTCACTTCTAAATTGTTCTTAGATATTTTTTTCCTCGCGTTAACAATGGCTTTGTCCGCATCAGATTTTATTTGCCATTTTTTCACTGTCAGTTTATATGACAGGTGTAATATGCTCTCAAATAGGCGAATTCTGGCGTGTAAAGTAGATATTCCGAAAGAAAGGGCATCTACGTCTATATCTCTTTTGATATTTAAATTGTTTTTTGTACAGGTAATAACAGTGTTAGATGTAATGATTTAAATAAAAAACATCTACCTTCAGTTATTAAAAACCAAAACATTTTATGAATATAAAATGGTTTCTTACTCGTATTTACCTATGTAAGATAAGAAAAAACAGAAAAAGGTGTAATTTTTAAAAAATCGCCAAAAAAAAATGGCGCAAATATGCGCAAGGTTTTTTTTTACAGTATAAAAGTAGAGATCGCAAATTTTATAGTGATATATAACGTTTTAAGGATCGCGATGGAGATCACTCTTTTCACTTTTTTTTTTTGACAAAAAATTTTACAAAAAAAACCTTTTTTTAATTTTGAACGAAATTTTTTATCATTAAAATTTAAATTAAATTTAATTGATTTAAAAATTTTCTAAAAACTAACATAAGTAGCTACTAATAAACTCTTTCACAGAAAAAAATGAATACAAAATCTTTATTCGTTTTGCCACCAAAAAATATATTGCAAACCTCTCAAAATCGTTTAAAGTCAATAAAAACGTATGCGATTGATTTACTCAACTTTCCTGATTTTAACAGTGTCCCAAAACGACAAATCTCAAGCAAAAGCCTTGAAAATTCACTATACGATGCAGGTTTTTGTTGTCTGTCGAGCTGCGTACTTAAATTCTTACATTTCTCAAAATTAATATTATGCCTAGTGTCCGGCTAGATTGGCAAAATACCCCTCTGTGCGGTGTTCCGGTAATAAAAATAATTGATCAAAATAAATTTATTAATGTGGAAATGTTGTTCTTCTGTAAAAATTAAATTAAAAAAAACTTTTAAATTTTGAATAGCCTCTACTTATATTATAGTAGGGGAACAACGTCTTTTTAATATCCTTATGAAATTAAAAAACAGAAAAATAATAAAATTTGTGTTTTTGTTAAATCCTTTATTGTTTGTGTTGGACTTCTTAAAGAGTTATCATTATTTTTATAAATAATTTTCTCTATTTTTAAAATTTGAGTAAAACTTTCCTTGCTTGAGGAACCAGTAAAATATTCTTAAATAATAAATTGATTTATTATAAAAGAGTTTAGGTTATTAGCATTATATTATTAAAATAATAGTTGAATTCCCAAAACATTTAATTTCAATGATTGCTGTTATAGCATACACAGTAATACAAATACTATATAATTTTTAAGTGCCTATCTGTATATTAAAGATAAAGAGGTATACGGCAAATTAAGTCATCCATGAGAATACTATTTAATTTTAAGTTTTATTTATTATTGCGGATATAGCAATATGAAGGCTGTGTGAATATCAAGTGTTTGACTATAACGATTCAAAAAAGAAGGCCATATACATAAAATAACATCACCTATCGGGACACTGTTTAATTTCTAATTTTAAATATTTATACTTGCGGTCATAACGGACTATCTGAAATTATACCTAATATCCAGGTTACATCAACTATAAGGACACTAATCTGTAAGGTAATTTTGATATTATGAAATTGGTGCCCTTCAAAAGACACGTACAAATCATACATGATTTTCTCGATGCACAGCCTTTATGTTTTAAAATTATGAACTTTTTTGAATGAAACTAATCTATAAGCTACCTTTCAAATAAAAATAAATAAAAATCGGTTCAGAATTAAATGATTTCTGGGAGATAACTCAGGCGATTTGATAACCTTCACCTTATATGAAGTCGGTTAATTACACGACAATTTTGCAGATATTATCCAAGAAATTTTATTTTGGCCCATTGATTAATAATTACTCATTCGCAAAAAACGGCAACACTTTCATGTCATGCATTGAAAAAATAACAAAAAATTTTATATTGATTTTTTCAAGACTTCAAAAGGAAATTTATTTTAATAAAAAAAAATTTAAAGCAAAAATATTGTAAGATTCAAATGCCATTAGCTACAGAGGAAAAGGTAAAAATGTAGAAATTTTTTATTGAAGATATTGCTAGATATTCATATATATTTTAATTTTTGATTTTTATTCACAGTTTTTCAGGTGGCGGCAATGGCCAATGTATGACATACAAATGCTTTTGACCAGCAAACAGTTTCCATACCAATAATTTAGATGAATCAAATACAAGGTTTTGCCCTAATTGTGCTCAAGAGGAAACGCTTTGTGCCTAAAATATTTAAGTAACTTGTAGCTAAAATTTGACCAAAGTAAAAAGAAAAAGGGAGATACATTATTTGCATTGTTGCTCAAGATGTCAAATTCCATATATAGATAACATTTTTTAATATATAGAATTTGATATTTTAAGAAACAGCGAAATTGAATGAATTTACCATAGCCATCATGTATAGTAATTCGTTTTGGCCTTTTTTTAATATGTTCAAATTTTACCCAGTAGTTATTTAAATTAGTCACAAAACTGTTACTATTAAACACAATTAGCGAAAATTGTTTTTGATTTAGCTAAATTATTTGTTTGAAAATTGTTTGTTATTTCAGTAAAGTTTTTTTATTAGTTTCAGATAAATTATTTGTTTGAATTTTTTTTTGTTTATTTTAGTAAACTTTTTGTCTGATTCAGACAATATTTTTATATAATTTTCAGTAAACTTTTTGTCCGAATCAGACAAGTTTGTTTGAAAATTTTTTCTAATAATAATTTGTTTGAAAAAATCGGGGAATATTTTCAATAAACTAATTTTAAAATTAATTGTCTGAATTTACAATTTTGTTTATAGGACCATATTCAAATAAAAAATGTTCTATTTATTCGAATTAATTGTTTGAATCTGAAAAATAATTTTTTCTGTGTATGCCACATGAGAGAGCACAATATTAACAAAAGCAACTAATACCTTCATTTATTTGTATTGTGTTGTTGTTTCAGTTTGAAAATTTTATTACTTCTTACAACTAGAGTGGGAAAAACTATCCCAAAGCACATTTATCAAGTGGCCTCACTACAGAGGGGAAATATTAAAGGGAAAATTTTTCATATGAAGTTTAATAGTTCAACTTCCATTTAAGGGCAAAAATTGTAAGTTAAACTGATAAGATCCATAAAAAACATTTTTCTCCTTAATATTTTCCTTCCGTATTGAGGCTAACTGATTAATGTGCCAACTATTCCAACAAAATACATTTAAAATATATTTTAAGTTATATTTTTAAATCATTCACCGCAGGTGTAAGTTTGTCATTCCGTTCGCAATTTCTACAATATTCATTTCCGATTCCATAAGGAAGTCTATTTAGCAATTCCGTATAAAGAAGAAGCTAAAAAGCCAACTCATTCTTTATGAAATATTTCCTACATACAAACATACATACAGTAGACGCTCACAAATTAGAGCTTTCAGTAATTCGAATGTCGAATTTATAATTCTAATTTCTGAGCGTGCTTTTTTTTTGTTATTTGAACACAAGAAATCCCCAATTTATACTCATTCTGTTTGAACAAAGTAAAACTAAAAAGGGGAATCACCAAAACATATACATATGTATATTTTTCCCTATTTGTTGTTTTTTGTTGCATTTATGTATATTTGTGGCTAGAGTTTATTTGTAAAATTTGATACGCGTGAGTTACATATCTAAATAAACCTATACACAAAGTCGACGAACTTGTAATAAGTGCTGATGCAACTCTAGACAAGTTCGACGACTTCCTAAATAAAATAGGTCAAAATAAATAAATGCTAATTGAAAATTTATTTATTTTGAGTACATTAACCTAATTATTGCATTATCAACATTTTCCCTTTAATTTGATATTTTAAATTTAATTTTGTTTAATCAACAGTCTAGTTTCAATTTTAATTTCACAATACAAAAAAATATTGTTTTGCTGACAATATAATAATTAAATAGTTTTAAGAAGTTATAAAATAAGAAAATACAATTGTAAAATTTAGTCTTGGTCTTGAAGTCAAACAATAAAAAAACACTTTTTTTTTTTAAAACTCAAATTTCTGTCTTGATTATTTATTTGGCGCAGTCGGTAGGATCCAAGTTCAGTGAAAAGGATCCAGTGATTCGAACATACGTTTTCGGAAAAAAAAATAATAAATAAAATTGTGCAGTGAAAACTAATAAAGTGAACACCACATATAAACACTATAAGAATTGTGCAGTGAAAACTAATAAAGTCAACACCACAAACGAAACTATAATAGAAAAACAATAAGTGCAGTGAAAGCTAATAAAGCCAACACCACAAAAATAAGCAAAATTCGGAAAAATTAAAGACAACAAACGTTTGACGAAAGAAGGATGGCTCAAGAACAAGCTCAAATACCCCCAGTAGAGTTGGTGGAGGAACTGGCCAGAAGAGAACGGCAACTAGAATAATTGCGGAATGCATATCTGAAACTCCAAAACAATCAAATACCTAATACCTAGGAAACGAATACCATATTTAAAAATGTATCCCATTTACCGGTATTTACTGGAACAAACGAAATCACCATAAACTCTTTTATAAGTAGTGCAGAATACCTTCTCTCAACAATCAACAGGGATGACTTAAAAAGGGAAGCCATAAAAGCTATTTTTTATAGAAATATTCAAGGAGAAGCGAAGAACACCGTAATCAACATTCAACAGCCAGACAACTGGGAGCTAATAAAGAAGGTCCTGAAGTTAAGATACCGTCCAAATACGGAACCACACCATATATACAAACGAATAAACAACTTGAGGGTAAATAATGTAAGTGAATTAGCAATAGAAATTCAAAATATTAAATATAAGTCGGACGAATTAATTACTTATTATAGCGGTGACCATTGTATCGATTTGACTAACATAGATAGTTTACTAGTTAACACAACTAAGGAAATGACTCAGGGAATATTACTAGATAAAATCTACGTCGAACGAGATTTAGGGAATATTATGGACATAATGACTAGAAGAAGATTTGAGGATAGTTGTATTCGACCAGAATATAGAAAATCTAGGGCTAGAGACGACATAACATTTAGACAAAATCGGACACAAAACGGACACAACTATAATCAACGGACGAATTATAATAGTAGTTTTAATCAGGGATACAACCAACAGAATGACTTTAGACGGAATTATAGACAGGAGAGGGATAATAATGGAAACAATAACGTGAATAATCTCAATAATAATATTAATAGAAACCTTAATAACTCGGGACGATATAGAGTTCAAAATAACAGGGATAATAATGTGTTGAATAATTTCCAGAAGTTCGCTCAGGTAGGAAACCCTAGGCCAAATTCCGGCCAATATCGCTGGAATCAACCTAGGCAAGACCGAATCGAACAAATGGAAGTAGATAATGTGGAAAGATGCCATGATAATATTGATAATAAGGGAAATTTTCAAAGATCCACCAGGTCGGGAAACCTAGGGCTAAATTTCAGCCAATCCAGCTGGAATCAACCTTGGCAGGGCCAAAACGGACCGGTAGAGTAGGGCCATGGGGAGATAAATAGTGTTCAATTGGCAGGACACTCTGAGCCAAACTTATGTCAGTGCAATGTAGGTCAACTCAGACAAAGCTAGGATCAGTTTTTTTTGGAACCCCATCGGACTGTCTACCCACGATAGAAATTACAATTAATAGAAAGAGATACATTGCATTAATAGATACGGGAGCAAGAATAAGTTTAATTGATAAGAAGATAAATAGTTTTGAAAAGATTTTATTAAGGGAACCAATTGAGTTTAGTACAATAACCGGGAAAGATGTAATTAGATATGAGGTGCTAACTGATGCACCTAATGAGTTTAATTTACCTATCTGTTCAAAGGTTAGATGGAAATTGGCTGAATTGAAGGGACGAAAATATAGTTTTATAATCGGGTCTGATTTGATGAACTGTTTTTACACTATAATAAATTTAATAGATGGATATATATCAATTAATAAGAAAATTAGCAGATTTTTAGTAAATCCATATAGGGACATTGAAATTTGTGCATTGGAAGCAAGGGGATTCGAATGGGATAAAATTCAACTGGATCATTTAAATACAGAAGAACATAGGGAAATAACGAACATTTTGGAAAGATTTAAGAATTTATTTTTTAAAGAGGGTGATCAGTTGACAAGTACAACAGACATAAAACATGAAATTAGGACGATAACGAACGAGCAGATAAATTCAAAATTGTACAGATACCCTCCACAACACGAGGAAGAGGTACGAAGACAAATAAAAGAAATGGAAGAGCAGGGAATAATTAGAAAAAGTAACTCCAGGTATTCGAGTCCTTTGATTGTAGTACCCAAAAAGGTAGATAATTCGGGACAGAAAAAATATAGAATTGTAGTTGACTATAGAAAACTCAACGAAGTAACAATAGACGATAAATTTCCCCTTCCGAATATAGACTCAATTCTAGACAAACTAGGACGGGCTCAATATTTTACGACTATAGATTTAGCTAAGGGATATCATCAAATATTGATTAAGGAACAGGATAGAGAGAAAACAGCCTTCGTAACACCACAGGGACTTTACGAATTCATACGAATGCCATTCGGACTGAAGAACGCACCGGCGACCTTTCAGCGATTAATGAACGAGACACTAAGGGACTACATAAATAAGACTTACGTTGTATACCTTGACGATATCCTCATTTTTAGTACTACACTAAAAGAACATGTGAGGGCTATAATGGACATATTTAAAGTACTGGAACGGACTAACTTGAAAATACAAATTGACAAATGCAATTTTATGAAGAAAGAAACCCAGTTTTTAGGTCACATTCTGACAAGTGAGGGACTTAAGCCGAATCCGGAGAAAATTAAAGTTATTAAGGAGCTAGAGATTCCTAAGACTGGAAAGCAGATAAAAAGTTTTTTAGGGCTAACGGGTTATTACAGAAAATTTGTAAGGGACTATGCCAAGGTAGCACAGCCAATAACGAAATATTTGAAAAAAGGTGTAAAGATAAATATTAGAGATCCAACATACATAGAAGCATTCGAAAAATTGAAAACCTTAATTATATCACATCCAATTCTAAGATACCCAAATTTTGAAAAGAAATTCACTCTAACCACAGATGCGTCTTACTACGCAATTGGTGCTGTTTTATCGCAAGAAGGGCACCCAATATGTTTTGCATCTAGAACGTTAAATAACCACGAGAGAAACTATTCGGCAACGGATAAAGAGTTTTTAGCTATATTATGGAGTGTGAATTATTTACGACCATATCTTTATGGGAGAAAGTTCCAAATTCTAACAGACCATCAACCAATCAAGTTTTTACACTCAAAATATAAAGGAAAAGATATGTCTCCAAGACATCAAAGATGGCTTCTGAAACTAGGAGAATATGATTTCGAGATAGAGTATATAAAAGGAAAGGAGAATAGACTAGCAGATTTTTTAAGTAGAATAGAAAATGATAATGAAGAAAAGGAGAAAAATAAGGAAATTTTTCCTGGGAATTCGGATAATAAATCAGATTCTAACATAATAGATAATATAGAAGATGATGATGTATCTATGGTAACAGTTCATTCAGCAGAGGAAAATTTGCATGATCATTTTTATATTAAAGAGGAAATAGTCAATAAATATAAAACACAAATTATATTAACAGATAACAAGGTTGAAGAAATGAAAATTTTACACGGTAAAAGAATTATTTTTATAGCAGAAGCAGATTTTAAGGAAATGGGAAAAATATTTAGGAAATATATTAACAAAGGAAAAATAGGCATATTTTCAGAATTGTCCGAACATAGTTATAATATGGTTCAAGAAAAGTTAATAGAAATGTTCTCTAATGACAAACAAATAGAATTTATAAAATGCACCATGCGAGCACAAGATATAGAAACCGAGGTAGAGGCAGTTAAACAAATATCTCTTTATCATGTTAGAGAAAGTATGCATTCAGGCATAATTGAAACATATAATCAGATTAAATTCAAAATATACTATCCAAAGCTGATGGAATTAATTCAGATAGTCATTAATCAATGTGAAATATGCCAGAAAGTGAAATATGATAGGAAACCAATTAAGCCAAAATTTTTGATTACGGAAACACCATCGGAAAAAAATAAAATTATACATATATGTAGATACTTATGTAATTAAGGGGAACCATTTTTTAACAGTAATAGATAAATTTTCCAAATTCGGAGCAGTTTACCCACTTAACGATAGAAATCACGTAACAATTATCGAACAATTAGAGGATCACTTTGCTAAAATAGGAAAACCCGGAAAGATAGTGGCAGACAATGAATTTAAAGCCATCAGAGTAAAGGAATTTTTAGAGAAGGAAAACGTTGAATTACATCTAACTAAACCCAATAGTCATACAGGGAATGCGGACATAGAGCGTTTGCATAGCACAATTGCTGAGAAATTTAGACTATTGTATAAGACGGATAAGGAAATCCCGACGAAACAATTAATTCAGAGGGCTATTCGAAATTACAATGAACGCTATCATTCGAGCATTAAATGTACACCTAGTGAGGTCCATTTGGGGAAAATTGACAATAATACTGTTAGAAAGAATCTAGAGGACAACAAAAGAAAAGCAATAGATAAATTGAACGAAAATAGGGAAGATTATACAGAAAACAGAGAGGAAGGATTTGTTAAAAACTATAAGGCCGTTAGACATAAAGAACAACCAAAGTACAGAAAACTTAAGTTAGACAGAGTACATAATTGTAACATTAAACGACCTTTAAAATTTTCAGATATGGACAATACTGATGACAATACTAATAGGGCTACCGATAATTAAGGGAATGATGACTATGGAACGTCTGACAGAGCAAAAGGGATTTATAGATATTTTCGTGAAAAATCAGGAAATTGTTAACGAATCGGACATAATATTACATATAGTTAACTTAAACGAAATAGAGGACATTCTAAATAACATAACGGATAATATTATTTTAATGAAAGTAGAAAATAAAAATTTGCTTCAGTTAGAATTAATGGACACCAGAAATAAATTAATGACTTTAATACCGAAACGAAACAGACAAAGAAGGGGACTCATAAATGGAATAGGAAGTATGCCTAAATGGTTATTTGGGACAATGGACGAAGAGGACAGACAGAACATACAAAACCATCTTTTAAATATTAATGGAATAATGGAAAATAATAACCAACAAATATTAATTAATGATTATTTTAATGACACTTTAAACCATTTAAAATTAGTTATAAGTAATGATAGAAAAACAATAGAAAAAGAAATAAATTTTATAAGTAAAATTTTGGAAATAGAAAATAAGAAAAATATATATTTGGAACAAATGACTAACATACAATTGTTGAAAAATAAAATAGAACAGCTACAAGATAATGTAATATCTGCACAACATAATATTGTACATCCAAATATTTTAACAAGTCATGAAATACAAAAGTATGAAATTGATTATAATAAACTTAAATATATACAACTCGGAACAGCAGTTTTAAACAACTCTCATTTAATTTTCGGCATTAAAATACCCAAAACATTTGAAATATTAAAATTGAGATCAATTGTTCCTATACCAAATAAAGAAATAGATTACAATATTGAAAAAATTTTTAAACTCAATAATAAAATTTATAAATTTGAAGAAAACAAACATTTAAAAGATCTAAAAATAAGCACACATTGTATAATAAAAGAAGACTGTCAATTGATAAAAATAATGATTTTGAGATATTAGAATTAGATATAGACACAATTATAATTAAAAACTCTAAAAATATTAATATAAATCAAACTTGTAATTCTGAAAAAATTGTCTTAAATGGGAATTATCTAATCAATTATAATAATTGTTCAATTAGAATAAAAGATTACTATTTCTCAAATATTGCCGAAAATATAGAACAAAAACAAATATTTAACAGCATTGAAATATTAAAAAATTTTACTAATAAAATAACATTTGAACAAATTGAACTAGAACATCAATCTAATGTAAGAAATATCAAAGATTTAAAATACCACAAAAAAATAATATACAGTTTTAATATTTCAATTTTAATTATAATAATTATCATCATTAATATAATTTTTATTAAATACAAATATATAACTGTAAAATTAAATAAAAGAATTCAGGAGAATTCTTATCTAAAAGGGGGAGTAGTTATATATCTAAATAAACCTATACACAAAGTCGACGAACTTGTAATAAGTGCTGATGCAACTCTAGACAAGTTCGACGACTTCCTAAATAAAATAGGTCAAAATAAATAAATGCTAATTGCAAATTTATTTATTTTGAGTACATTAACCTAATTATTGCATTATCAACATTTTCCCTTTAATTTGATATTTTAAATTTAATTTTGTTTAATCAACAGTCTAGTTTCAATTTTAATTTCACAATACAAAAAGATATTGTTTTGCTGACAATATAATAATTACATAGTTTTAAGAAGTTATAAAATAAGAAAATACAATTGTAAAATTTAGTCTTGGTCTTGAAGTCAAACAATAAAAAACACTTTTTTTTTTAAAAAATTCAAATTTCTGTCTTGATTATTTATTTCGTGTGCATATTTTGGCAGTCTCTATTAAAAAGTGAAAGTGTATCATTAGAAATGTCAAATAAACGTAAAAAAACACATTATCATTGGAAACTAAAGTCAAAATATTAGAAAAGCTTGACAAAGGCGTTAAAGATAACCCGTTAGCCCTAGATTTTAATGTGACAACATCTTCAATCAGCTACATAAAATCACATAGGACAGCAATATTAAATGTTGTTTCCCACACATATCAGGCGGCAAGCAATAAAACTTTGCACAGCGCTGAATATACAAAAAAAAGATTAGTTGTAAATTTGGCCATTGTGCAGTCTATCCCTCAAATAACTTTTAACTTTATTATTTATTTTTTTTTAATACTTATGTAAAATATTTTGGTTTTTAATTAAAGTCAAATACATGTTGTCATTAGTTTTCATTCAATGCATTGGACTGAATTGTTACGTTTAAAAGTGTTTTATTTTAGTTTTTGGAAATAAATTTATTCAATTTTTTATATGAAAAAAAATGTCCAGAAATAAGAATAATTCAGAAATTAAAATTGCCTCAAAAACAAGGCGGTTTTAATTTATGGTACAACATTAGCGACCAAACAAATAAAAAGAATCAAAAGAAATTGCGTTATATTTTACGAGTACGGAGTATTATTTGATCGGCAAAATATTTTTCCATCTGCCCAATTAAATAAACTAAGCCTTACAGCAGCTAAAAATATTATGGATTTACTGTGGTAAAAAAGATGCCAGTAGCCAGTGTACTACTCGTATTAGTATATGATTTTTTAACCTGTTACTGAACATATCAAAGTGTTCAGAGTATAAGGCCATATAGATTATTTATCATTAACTATAAGGACAAGATTTAGTTTCCAACGTTATACTTATTGCTATAGCGGAGATAGTGATATATGTATGTACGTTCTGTGTAAATTTCAAGCATCATAGGACCATCCATCAACTATTGGGACACCCTTTAATTTATATTGTAAATAAATAAATATATATATATATATATATATATATATATATATATATATATATATATATATATATATATATATATATATATATATATATATATATATATATATATATATATATATATATATATATATATATATATAATAATAAATATAATATTAGACATTGTGTCCAACTTTTAAGTGATTGTCTATGACGGTTCCAAGATACTGCCATATATGTAGGTCAAATTACATCGATGATGGGAACACACTTTAAATTCCAAGTTCAAATTTTATAATTGTTGTTATAGTGGAATTAGCAATATAGGTTATTTGTAAATTTCAAAAATTCAAAAACTTGGCAATATACATTCATTATTAGGATACCCTTTTATTTCTAATTTTAAATATTTTACTTCTTATTATAACGAACATAGTAATAGACATGATAAGTGTTTGTCTGCAACGGTTCAAAAGATAGGGCCATATAGGTCAAAAATCGTAACCTATGGAGACACCCTTTAATTGTTAAGTTTAGTTTTGCATTAATTTGTGTTATTACGATTCATAACACGCAAAAAAACACTTATGTTGTATGGGGACACCCTTTAATTTTTAAAATTATATACTTTTTTCAAATGAGACTAATCTGTAAGCATTAACTTTCTAATAAACTTTCAAAATCGGTTTAGAAATAAGTTCTGCTAGAGCAAACCATCTACATACATATGTATCTATGTAACTATTTTTAATTCCTAATAATTTTTTTTTTAAATATAAAGTTTCATAAAGCAGAATTTTGTTCTTTAAAATACTGTATGTATATACATATGTATATACATACATGTATTTATATACATACATATGTATTTATGTAAATATGTATATTGGTTTATTTTAAATAGTCATAATCTTTATACATATGTATGTATATCCCTTACTTGTTGAGACAATGTTAATTTTAACAAAGAACCGGTAGCAACATTGCAATGTTTGGGTTTGAAAAAACAAAAACATGTGCTATTTAACTCAATATGTTTATAGTGCGTATGAGTGTGTGATGATTTAATGTGAGTTAAGAAACAAATGTACTCATGCAAATCTCTACTACATATGCATTTCTATCATGTGTTTTCCTCAACCAAAAAATAGCCTAAAGAAGTTTTCACTTTAAAAACACAGTCAGAGACTGACAAAAAGTACATATAAAATAAATGTAGTCAAGTAATTACACATATTTTTGGGTATTAGTTATACTTATAACACAGAAAACACCTACACATACATATTTACAGTAAAATAAGTATGGGTGTACTCAATACTTATAACAAACCTTATTTATACACAACGAACTTAAAAATGTATAAGTAATGCATGTATGAGTACAACTGGTTGTAGTAGATAATGTGATGGGTATCTGTCATACCCATACTTATAACTACCTAATACTTACAAGTATGGAAAAGTAGTTATAATATTCTAAGTATACTTATAAGTAAAACAACTACTTTAAGGAATTGTGTTTTATTTTGTTTATAACCGAACATTGGTTAAGTATGGAGAACCAAAATAATTTGTATATTAGGATGAAGGAATGAATAAACGTATTTTTAAATTGTAAAATAATTAATACACATAGTTACATATATTTATAAAATACTCTAATTATACTTTAATATACTTGTACTTATTCCTACTCTGTATTTACAAGTATGGGTATAGCCAATACTTTATCCAACTTTTACTTGTATAAACAAGTATGCGAACACTTATTCTCTGCCTATACTTGTAGTTATTTAAGTTGAAATTGATATGAGTATGTGTGTATGATATGTTGTTTGAGCAGTAGCTATACGCATTTATACATGTTTCGCCTCAAATACTTAATAAGTACTAAAAATGATACTTTTGTCGTTCTCTGAACACAGTAATTTGAAACTTAAAACAGCACATTTCGCATATTTTTTAGGTTAAGGTTTAGTCTAAAAAATAAGAATACATGTTCATAACTTGAAAGCAACTTGATATTGATTTACTATTATTTTTTATTTAATTTTAACGGTACTGATATACATACATATGACAGATATAAATTTCAATTTTAATTATGGTCGAATTTCGACTACCGACAGAACAATAGTTACCTTAAAAAGTGTTGAATTGTCTATAACAAAAAAACCATAAGCAGTAAATTGTACTTCTTGTTTAATACTCTTTGTTAAGAACTTGTCAATCTATAATAGAAAGAATTAAATAAAAAAGAACAGAGTTTAAATAAAATATTTAAAATATATCGTCCCCTTAATAAAACAATAGTGTATAATTTTTTTCGACATTTCGAGATAATGGAGTTTAAAGTTTTTGTTTTACTAGACATCGGGGAAAACAGTAATACATATTTCAGAAAATAATCGATGGTTTTAAGTTGTCATTTAAATATGTGGTGGAATAATCAGGCTACTACTAGATGATATTTCATTAAATTACAAGTGCTTTAATTGCAAATAAAGCAGATTCAGAGTACCATGATGTCACTTAGACTATTTTATTTGTTTTACAATATGTATGAAAATCATTATACACTATTTTATTTTGTATGGTATACTTGTACACTATTTTATTTGAATTGACTCCAAATAATATATTGTTAAATAATAGTGTATATCACTATACGATTTTATTTTGTTATGAATTAATAAAAATAGTGTATGCTTTTTATACACTATTTTTCTTTGTAATTATATTTAAAGTAACAACTAATTAAAACAGCATACCTGCACTTACACAATTATTAATGAAAAATTTCAAACACGCAATTATATGCTAATATTTCAATTGATCCTTTGACCCACTTTGTTGAAGTAGAATTTCACCAAATTTTTACAACATTTAGAATCAGTTATGTATATTCTTATTATACTATAAAAAAATAATGATGTAAATGCGTATACACTGTTGTTATATTAAGGGGACGATATGGCCAAAGGATAGCTAATAGCAAGACAGATATATACCATTTTCAAATAAAAGAAAAAATATATAAAGAGAATTAAAATAAAGAAAAATGTTTGCTTGGTAGTATAATATGAAAAATAAATAGAGTTTACAAGTGTAAAACAATTTCAAAAAGCTCTATCTTCTATGAAATATAATGTAAAATTAAAAATTTTTCAGATTCTATTTCTTTGATAAGTTTGTTTAAATAGAGAATTAATAACAATTGAAACTACCGGGTAGATTGATACAAAGAGTACTGATGACGGACGTAGCTGTCTAGAAAATGCATTCTGCTTTGCTGGTATCTAATTTTTCTTTATCTCTTTATAATTAAGAACTTAAGCCTAAATAATTAATTTATTAATTCAAAAATAGTTCAAATAAAATTCATATAAAATATAGCTCTATAAGATTTAAATACAAAAAATTATGTTCAAGGCTTCTGCGGCACCTTAAGATATGGTTCTACCATAATAAAACTTTGTGAATTAACTTCACATAAAAAGGGAAATTTTAGGCACTATTAGAACGGGTAATGCCAAAAATAATTTTTTGCCATATACCAACGTTTCAGCCTAATGTACATACATATATACATTCCAACAATACTAGTTTTATTATTGACTAGCTGTGCCCGCCACGTCGTGGGCGTCCTGATAATATATTGCTCGATTTTGCTATGAAAGTATTCCACAAATATTGTAAGACTTACTTTAATAGAGTAGCATCTATAAGAGAAAAATTCAACTAAACTAAGAAGAAACTAACAATAACAGTATTTTATAGCCACACTCAAGTCGTAGTATTCCTACCGAATCTTAAAAATTAACGCTGAATAACAAAAATAATGCAATCTTCTAATTACCTAAGTATGTATTTCACAAAATAACCAATGTATTCAACACGCACGTGACTTAAAACAAATACAAATTTTTTCAATTGGATATTTCGCAGTAAGTAATTCATGTTAGCGCCATTGGTGTTTAAATACCAAAAAAGGTGCTGTGCCGTACTAAGTAGGTAAAACGATCTGTGTTTTAAAATATACAACTTTCAAAAATTCAAGGTGCCGAGCTGTACTTAGCAGTAGTTTTATATCGGAAAGCGTACTTTCACTGTTTTTTCTCCACTTTCTCTTGGAAATAAGACATTTTTGCGGAAAAAATATAAAAACAAACTTTATATCCTAAAACGTGATGTCAAAGTGTTTTGCATGCATTCGCACATAATAAGAAATAAAAACACGAATATTTTGTATGTATGACATTTTTGTTAGCATATTTTGGAAGATTAATTTACTAATCTTTTATGAAAAAAAACTTTTAAATAATATTTTTGTAAGCATAAAAACATATAATTTTTTAATTTTGTTTATTAACTAGTATTTGCTTGTATTTTGGGCTGTTTCGTGCAAGAAGAAGATAGTTATTCTTTTAAAACTACTCTCTTTTATCCAATCTTGCAGTACGGGAACAGTTTTCGGTATAATTGTGATCCCGAGGGCTATAAATGTTGAGTACGGGATCGCATCTATTATAATCTGTCCTAAAATAAAAAGTCAAATTTTTAAACTTTAATTAGAAAATCTCAAAAAGAAAGAAGTAAATAAATAATAAGTTAAAAATTATTTGTGGTGACAACAAATAGTCAGCTGAGCTCTCGAGTTTACCTGTAATGAATTCGCCTTGTACAGTTGCAAGGCGAATTCATAACAGGTAAACTCGAGAGCTCAGCTGACTATTAGTTGTCACCATCTTACAGTGTCAAAATGTACTAACATTTTTTATTTTGACAGCCAAAAATGATTTATACAACAACAAAATACGTACATTTTGTTTGTTTTTATTACAGAGTTGTACTCTTTTTTCGCCGCGAGTCTACCTTGTTTATTGTGCCATGTACAGTTGTTTACAATTATGAAGTGTTGCCAGAATTAACTGTTGTGTTTAATAAGAATTGCGTTGGGTTGCTGTTCAAAATAAGTCCCCTTTTACAATAGACAGAAACAGGGCAGTCAGAAGAGATTTTTGGCAAGGGGTTGAAAAGGTAGAGTGTGTATTTCATAAGCCCCCTTTCACAATAAATTGAAACAGGGCAGACAGACGTGATTTGTAGGCAAGGGTCTGTCTGTCTTGTTTAAGTCCAATTGTGAATGCATTATTTTCTATTGTAAAAGCAGTCCGCTCTAAGTCTTCAGGTGTTCTTAGCGGGATGTTTTCCGAACAATGAATACTGATAAACTTTCTATAATTCAAATTGGTGATACGATATTTTGTTGGTGTCATATATAGACGATAGTGGATGAATGATCTGAGAGGAGAATTCATGAGAAGCTTCAACTTTAATCTTTTCTCTTGGAATACCCTTAATTATAAAATCAATATTATTTTTTGACGATCAGTAGGCCAATAGTGTTGTCCACTCGATATCACATTCAGACGCATTTTTAAAATAGAGTCAAACAAAACACAACCTTTTTTGATTTATTAGTCGTGATCCAAAAAAGGTATATTTAAAAGTCGCTATATTGACTCTTTGATATTTGAAATCTAGGAGGTAAATAGATCGAAGAAATAACTAAGCTTTGATGAAGTTCTTCAAGAAAGATGTTTGTTGCTTGAAGGTAGCGCTCACAAAAATCACACAGGAGATGATGTTTAATTCCAGCCTTTATTAGTATTGCTGAACCAACACATGCTCTGCCACGGGGGTATTTAGTTTCATATAAAATATAGCCATTGATTGCTATAAAAAAAGCTATTTGTTGTTAAATGAGCCTCTGAAACCATCATAACATCAATTTGTTGGTTCTTCAGGAAGTATTCGAGATCATTTTTGTGTTGGCATAAGCCGTTTGCGTTCTTTGGGTGTCGCTTTTTATACAGAAATATGATTGGTTTTTAGCATATCCGCGTATGAAACATGTTGGGCTAACTGAGAATAATAACCAGTTGCTCGATATTGTGGCCAGGGCTGCCAGAAGATTTTGATGAAAAGTATGCACTTTTTGGGAAAAAAATCGGCATTTTCGGCCCTTCAGTTTTGAAAATCGGCATAAATAAAACTAAGTATTTATTGAAGTTTTATTTGATTTTATTAATAAAAAATAACAAATTCTAATAGTATTACGGATTTTATAAACATAAATGAACACATTTTTTTTTTAAAAAGATAGATGATAAAATAATCCAAGTTAATTTTACAATGTCAACTGACGAAAGGAACCTTATCTTGCCAGGGGTCAAAATTGAGTCATCGATGTTTTTTTTTGATAAAGTACAAAATTCTGGACAACGCAATCAGGCACAAATCTGAGAAATTAACGAAGTTATGTCGTTTTGAAGTTTTCAGTTCAAAAGTGTAGTTTTGATATAGTTGAGGTTAAAGTTGTACAACAAATTAGTTAAATAAAATCTGTTTTGTAATTGATCTCAAAATATCATTTGGTGCCACAGAATCATAAAATGTTGTTTTGTCCCGTACAGCTTCGTCACATATGTATAAGTTTCGTATATAGTAAGAATTTTACATTTTTGCTAAATTGTATTTAATATGATAATAGTTTTATTAAGTTTAAAATATGTAATCTTTTGAAAATATTCCACCTAAATATTCCATGAACATCGAAATTTTTGATATTCATTCCACATTTGTGCACGAATGTGGTAGAATCATAATTTGTATCACAAATTCTGTTTAAATTGGAAGAGCTTTTGTGGAATCTTGCTTTATTTCGGCAATTCGTTGGCAAAAATTACAGAAATATTTGTAAATATTTCTTTAAATTCAAGAAAATGCAATTCTCGGAACTCCGAATCTAATGCATGTTTTTCATTTCCATCTAAAAAATTCGGAAAAATCCTTAAGGATTAAAATAGATTTAATTTTGTTATTCATTATGACATATGGATTTAATAAACTTAGTGATTTAAAGTTAGTTTCAATATCAAACCGTTTTCGTGAGCATTTCTATATAAAAATTTAAGCAGTTACTAAAAATGTTAATTCTTTATTTAGCATAAATTCCCAAATCAATTGATTTGATAAAATCTACATTTTCTACTAAAACTCGGCAATCGTCATTTTGTGATTTTTAGTGGTGAAATCGGCAAAATGCCGAAAATAGGCACTTTTGGCAGCCCTGATTGTGGCTGCTTAGAAGGGGTATTTAATTTTTGAGTCGACTTCCTTACCATAGAAAAAACTGGACAGCCTCTGTAGTTAGCAGTGTGATTTCTACCGCAATTGCTACATTTTTTAACCTTCGAGTTATCGCTTGCTTTGTCGTATTGAGCGAACAATGTATGTAGCTCGCCACACACAACGCAAACCGGAGGCAACTTGCAGTATGCCCTAGTATGACCATATTCTTGGCAATTTAGAAACTGGACGGGTCCTGATCGCTTATGCGATTCCTCTACGGTTATTTGGCGGTGTAACAGATATTTCAGATTAAAATCGGGTTCGTTTCGTACTTCTTTAACTCTTATGTGTTCAGGTTCCAGTACAACGTAAAATAGGGGTTGGGGGATACGTTCTCGATTTCGGAGATTATCTACACTTTTTATTTTAAAACCCGATTTTTGAAGTCCAGCTCTTACTTCAGCTGGATCAACATATGAAACTACGCCTTCAATGAATACCTGTAGACCTTTGCTACTCTTCAGCTGATAGGTATAACATTTTTTTGCAGCTTTCAAACTCTTTTACAGTTTTAAGGTAACTGCTTTCATCAATGAATTGTAATTTTGTCTCATCAATTTTATCACACTTGATGGAAATTACATAAAAAGAATTCTTTCTCCAATCAGTGAAATCAGTTTGTTTATTAACGTGTTCGAATTTTTCTCCCTTAAATATACTGTAGGTGGTTTGAACAACTTGGATGTCGTTATACGCTCACTTGTTTCGCTATATAAGATAGCAAAACGATTTTGGAAACTTATTCTGTCCTTTTCTTTATCTACTTTCAACATTGGTGCTAACTGCGAGGATTTAGGGCTTCGACCTCTTTATATTACAGTTAAGTATTTATCCATTCCCACTTTAGCCTTAGGTTTTTGGGCACTGACTGTTATTATTTTGGTCGTACTGTGTTCAGAAGGCAACGATGATTTATTTTCTTGTATTTTATTGTCACTACTTAGGCCATGATTCAATATCATACTCAGTCGTACGATCTGTCAAAAAATGCATGTGTATGTACGATTTGATAATCTTTTGAAAAAAATCATAAACTAGTATTTTTCCATGCGATCAGAGTTGCAAACTCTTTTTTGTATGATAGTGTGGCATCTACAACGCCATTTTGGAACGATTTTGTAAATAGGACAGGATTCTGTCAGATTTTTTTTATGTAGGATAGTGAATCCTGTAGTGCGATTCACTATACAATTTTAACGATTCTTGACTCATTAAAAAAATTTAACAACAAAACGAAAGACTTTGCTATTCAGAAATGCTTTTTAATTACATTTGATGTTGTTATAAATCAGCTGTTTTTCTTAGCAAGTCGAGTATTATTAATTTAACTGCAACTATTTGTGTGTCGTTTACTTTATCAAAATATCAAAAGATAAAGTCGGCCATTAGATGTAAAATATAAAATATTCTAAATAATTAATATTAAAACACATACATATGTATTTTACCAACCTTATAAAAATGAATTTAAACAATTGTTTAGAAATAAAATTAAAAACAAACAAAAAATGAAGCACTTGTGTGGAAAGTTTTGTATATTTTGTTTATTATTTTTCATTCCTCTTTGTTCTTTTCGCTATTTTGCCATTTTGTTTAGCAGCATTGCCATTTATTTAAGAGCATTGCCGCATTTAAGAACAAATCAACTTTGTTGTTCTGTATAAAACAGGTTTTATTGTTTTTGCTTATTTGTTTATTTGAAATTCACTCACTAAATTTTGTTTTTGTTATACATACATATGTTTATTGCGAGCTTAAAAACACACGTCCGTTCTATTAGACGAATATCTACAAAATGATCGAACAAACATACAATTTTAATCTACTGAAGAGTTTTTTAATTTGCCAATACAAATGATTTAGAAAACCTTTCTGAAATTCAACTAATAATTTAAAAAAATCATTCTAGGCTGGTTGTCGGAACAAGCGCTAAAAGCAAAACACTAAAATGTGAGAAAATTATGGTTATCGTGTACCAGAAAGAAGTCTTGAATGGACACGTACTCGTCTAAGGATTTAATGACTAATTTATTAATATCCACAGCTTAAGATTAAAAATAATACGGATTTTAAAGATATTTATGTATAAATACAAGTACATACAAAAAGCAAGTGTCGTTAATGCTGAATAGAGTGTTTCAAGTAGCGGCGACGAGCATTGATAGACATTTTCTTAAAAATTAATTGAACGTGATCATGCATGAGTAAAATTTTTTCAGTATGTACAAACATATCGAATAGAAACAATTACTAAACAAAAAATAATAAAAGAGTACAATACATCGGAAACAGTGACTGTTTCGTTTAACCCTAAAGTGAGTGTAGTAAAAATATTAGTTGACATGTACCACGAAATCTTGGAACTTTTAATTTATGATGCGTTACCTATTCATTCCAGCTAACAGTTAAGAGGGTACCAAAATCGTGTAACGCAGTCGAAGCTGTAAGGCCGTAATACGTCGACTTTTTCAACGCACACGAAAGTTGAAATACAGCTTTTCTAATGGGTGTTGTCACAATCAGTACGTCTCCGTCAACGCAACAAATTAATTTAATTTAATAGGGTAAAATGGAGAAAAAACATATTTTTCCGTCAGTTCATTTTATTCAAACCCCGCTAGTTATGTCAACTATACAAAGGAGCACATTTTTGTGTTATCATTTGGGATCTTCTACAACAGTACAGAAATCAATTTATTAGATAGAAATTTTATCGAAACAAACGAATATATAATAATATCATTTGAACTATATCAGCAACAATTAAATGAATATTCACTCTTTTTTATTAGAAATAAAATGTTTTTTTTTTTTATCATAATTCTAATTACAATAGAAAATAATTAAATTTTTTTTAAATAATTAAATGATTTGCAGCATTTTTGATATCCACAATAGTATTTTTTGTCCCACGGTCCAAAGTTGTTATATAGGTGATATTGTTATATAGGTGATATTAAAAATTTAACTAGTAAAGTAAATTCTTAATTTTATTTAGTCTTTCTTAGTACTGGGAAAATGGATAAGCACACCTTGCCGTTTAACACTATACATATGTATATGGATGTATATTTTTCTCAACTTCTATCAATATCGGTTCAATCGTATAAAAATGTCCCTTAACCCCCTGGACCTAGCTTTGAAAACTGATACATCCCATTGCACCCAGAAAAAAATTTAAAGATCTGTCTCTGTTTTAAATTTCATTAAACACGATTTAGCCGTGATTGAAGTAATTAATCAAACTTGCAAATAGATTTATAATAAAAGGATGGGAAAAAGAAATCCATTATTTTAAATGGATGTAGTAATCGATATCTCGTAAAATATCGATCAAACAATTTCAAATGTATGTTCGTTGTCATTTTATTCGTTTACTGTTTTTTGTTTGGAACAAGGAACAATATTTTCGTATTTAACACATTTCTCATCCCCAGTCACCATCCGTTTAAGAAATGGGTCGATTTCATTCCGTTTGCGCAAATGGTTTTAAACTGTTTTATGGTCGATCTTTAGATCCTGGGTGATGCTACGACTACTAACATGCCGGTAAACTTCGATTATTTCTCTGTCCGAGGTGCATCTTAAATGTCTGAACAGAATCAAGGAAACCAAAATTGCACGTAATTAGCTCATATAGAATCAGCACTATTCGACACCATTTACAATTTCGGCCGCATGGCTTGCATTTTCGCCTTTATCAAAGAAAAACTGTAAAAAGTACCGAATTTTCTCCAATTTTTTATATATTGAGATAAAGGACTTTATTGTAGATTTATAATAACCTATTATACATACAATTTTTTGATGTTCCTTGCTTCGGCCGTATACGCGTGCCAATATCTGTGACGTCGCATTAGCCTGAAATATAAAATTAAAAATAGAAAATTTATGAGTCCTAAATTTGTTAACGAAATGAATTCATGAATTTGTAAAATAAAAAATATCTAATTGTTGTTAATTGCTAACCAAAGGTTGGCTAATAGCAAGACAGATATATACCATTTTCAAATAAAAGAATATATAGGCTAAATGCTCCAGTAGTCGGTAGTATAATTTTTTTTTCGTGTTGAAAGTGTTGCTGTTATGAGTATAAACATGCTATTAGGATACCAACTTTTTATTACTGTCTAATAATTACTTATGTTTTAGAGTCAATTAACTTTTTTTAAATATCTTTTTATTAAATTTGAGTATTTTAGGTATTTTTAAAAATACAGCACTTGTGCCTAAAGTCGGCACACATTTTCCTAAACTCGGCACTTGATAACCCTATAGTCGGCATGGTATTTTTTATAAGGGAAATACTAAAATCGTTAAGATATTATAAATATTTTTTTTAATTTAAAATAAAGCTATTTACTTAAAGTTTAATTTATTTACATTTTTTTATCATGTTTTACATGCGGGAAATCAAAATTCATAAATAATATTAATTAAAAATTGGATATCTTTTGAAGTTTAAAAGGAAAAAATAAAAAATATATAGTTGCGATGAACAAGTTTTGCCTAAGATTTCATCATTAAATGGTTACTACACCTAAAAATTTAACATGGTTGATTTTAACTATACCATTTTTGCTAAACTTTAAACCATAATCAAAGTTTTATTAATATTCCAAAATTATATATTATTTTTAACCATAATATATTAATAATAAACAGAACATGTTAAATTTATTCGTAAGTAACCAAAAAATTACTAAAAACAACTATTATTTGTTTGTTTAAGTCATCGGATTATACTGTTTTGTGCTTAAAAAAAAATAATGTAATTATTTGATTTATCCGTATAATGTTTATATTAATAATAATATAGTTTAACTACAACCATATAATGTAATCATAATTTGTTGCTCTTAGATTATGTTTACCTCAAAAAAAAAAAAAAAAACAAAGAGCATAAATTTAGTTAAAAGGTCCTTTGAGAAAAAAAACTGCTCTGCACTTATAGACGTTTCTCGAGCATTTGATAAGAAATGACATGAAGGGCTAAGTTAAAGCTATCTTGCCGAAAACTTCTACTGTTAAAAAATATCTTTATTGATAGAATTTGAATACTAAAAGGAGATTTTTAAGCTCGCCTTAGCCTATTGAAGCCGGAGTTCCCGAAGGTAGTATATTGGGATCCATTCTATATTTGTTACTTCAGATATGCCAACCACTAACTGAGTCCACACATTAGCATTTGCTAATGACACAGTTTTTTAAGTAGTTATGAAAGCCCCCAAGTAACCTTACAATATTTACAAGACCTCATATTCAATTTGGAAAAATGGGTGAAGAAATGGAAAATAAGGTGAATAAACAAAAATGTACTCATACAACTTTCACACGGCTTAGGGACTCATGCCCCCCTATTCGCATAAATAACCAAAAAATATCTAAGCTTTCAGATGTCAAATACACCGCGGCATATACATCTTGTGGCTCGCTTTCTTCACGATTTTTTAGACCGATCTTCGCACCATTTCACCGAACGGTTTTCTCCGGCATCAGTCAGCACTGCGTGTTGGCCCATTTTCCTAGGACTTTTAGAAACACGGCCATGTAATCTGTTCTGTATGGTGGAACGTGCAACGCTATATTTCTTGCTTGCATTTAATATGGAAATGGTTCCTTCTATTATTGCAGACAAAACATGGAGCATTCACCTTTTCTGTCTATATTTAAAATTTTCCAAATGTCTTAAATGTGTAGAAGAATATTTGATTACTAAATGAGAAAATGTTATTATATTATGGTATTTTCATTCAAATAAAACTCGCTGCCGACTTGAGAACCCTTTATCTCCTTTACTCGGCAGGTCTTAAAATACTCAACTAAAAGGGTGCCGACTACTGGGTAAAGTCATGTTAAACTCATTTTTTTCTAAAGCAGTGGCAAGAGAGGTAAATTAAAAACTATATTCTAGAATTTGAGCTTAATATGAGAAAATACAATTTTTTCCAGAAGTCGGCACCCCCTGCCGACCATTGGAAAACAAAGAAATTTTTGTTCCTAATGCCGGCACCCATTTAAATGAACAAAAAATATTTTTTTTATGAAAATTTACACTTTACAGGGAATATTTAATATTTAATATTTTTATCATTTAAACCCGCCATGCCAAAAAAATTATTTTAAATAACAGGTTTAATTACTTTTTTAAGTTAGCCTTATCACTAAAAAATTACTTAGAAAACAGGCATTTATACGCTTGTCGAGAGGATGTCACTCAATTAGGTCAAAAAAATATCAAAATACTCATCTCAGATAAATTTAAATTTTACACAGACAGAAATGTTCCTGTCACAATTTTGTATATAATCACCGCTATTCTTATTTATTTAGATTCTAAATAAAAAATGCCGACTACTGGTACATGCCGAACTTAGGGACGTCCTATATAAAGAGAATAAAAATAAAGAAAAATAAAGAAAAGAAATAATCATGATGCGGAGGAAGAATTGTTACGTATAACCCCTGAAATAGTAGTGTTTTATAAATGACAATTAACATTTTGTACAACGCTGCACTTGAATTTTATTATTATTAGCACGTTTTTCTTTTTATATAAAATGTAATGTCAATTTTCCTTAATTGAATTAAATAAAAAACTCTTGTTTATACAAAATAATACACAACATTGGTGTCAAAAGTGGAATTTTTAAATTAACACAATGGATGCGAACATGATGAAGCAATTGGCTGATTCTCTGTCCAGCGCAATACGACAAGCAGTCGTGGAGGCAACAAACGCCTCATTGGCGGCAAATTCTAGTAATTCCACGTCATCTACAAATTTATCTAAAGCTCCACAATTCTGCGTGGTTGAGTACAAATCTACTGATGGAACCACCGTACAGGATTACTTCACTCGTTTTGACTGGGCACTACAACTAAGCAAAGTTTCACCTCAAGAGTATGCCACATACGCGCGTGTGCATATGGGGTCTGAATTGAATAATTCATTAAAAGTACTTGTTTCACCAAACAGTCCTGAAACATTGTCATACGATGAAATAAAGAAAACGTTGGTAGACCATTTTGATGCAACAAAGAACAAATATGCAGAGAGTATTAAATTTCGTAAAATTCAACAGGAGAACGATGAAAGCATTCCTAATTTCGTTTTACGCCTTAAACAAGCAGCAGTTTTTTGCGAGTATGGAGATTTTTTAGATCGTATGCTAATTGAGCAACTACTTTATGGTTTACATTCACGAATCATATGTGATGAAATAATTTCTAAAAAACCAGATAAATTTTCGACTGCATATGACATTGCACATACAATGGAGTTAACTCGTCATACAACAGGGGCAATGAAAGAGGAGGAACCGTTACCAGCAAACCAAGAGCTACACAGACTAGGTTATTCACCAATTCAAACAAAACATAACAAAAACAAATTGCAAAAGGACCGTAGTACCAGCTCTTCTTCTTCTTGCTTTGGATGTGGAGGTCAGCATATGCGTAATCAATGTAAGTTCAAACAGGCTAAATGTTTCGTATGTGGAAAAGTAGGTCACATTGGTAAAGTGTGTAAAACCAAAACATCACAAATATCAGAAGAAGAAGAAGCACCTGCTGATCAAGTGCAGATGCTGAATCAGGTAATTTCAATAAATACAGTGAAAGGTAATTCAAAAAAGATGGTATACGTTAATGTCGATGGTCATTTGCTTAACATGGAATTAGACACTGGTGCTCCGTGCTCTGTAATTAGTATGAAATATTTACGGGCATTTAAAAAGTACATTAAATTGAACCCAACAAACAAGAAATTTTCTAGTTATTCGGGGCATACAATTAAATGTTTGGGCTGTGTTGTTGTAAATGCTAAAGTGGGAAAAACAGCAGCTAGGCTCAATTTATATGTGGTGGATGGAGACCTTGACACTCTAATGGGACGCGAATGGATCACAAAATTTGTTAACGAAATTGATTTCGCAAACCTTTTTGCTACAAACAATCAAGTAAATAATATTGCAACAGCGCCACCAGAGATGAACCATACACAACAACAAAAGCTGCAGCAAGTGCTTAAACAATTTGATTCCATTTTTAGTAGTAAACCTGGCAAGTTAGTCGGTCCTCCGGCTAAAGTACATTTAAAACCTAACGCGACACCTATTTTTGCTAAAGCCAGGGATATTCCTATAGCACTCAGAGATGCTTACATACGGGAAATCGATTCAAAAATATCTTCGGGTCTATACCACAAAGTGGATTATTCAGAATGGGCTTCAACTACACATATAGTAACGAAGAAGAGCGGTGCTATCAGAATAACAGGCAATTATAAACCTACAGTAAATCAGAAAATAATTATTGATGAGCATCCAATCCCTAAAGTTGAAGATCTACTTAATAAAATGAAACATTCAACCATATTCTGTCATTTAGATGTTACTGATGCCTATTCTCATCTTCCTGTTGACGAAGAGTTTGCACAAATTCTTACGTTAAATACACCAACACATGGCTTAATTCGGCCCACTAGAGCTGTTTACGGGGCTGCAAATATCCCTGCATTATGGCAAAGACGTATGGAGGGTATGTTAAAGGATATACCAAACGTAATGAGCTTCTTTGATGACATCCTCGTCTATGCAGAGACATTTGAATGCATGATTTCCTCACTTGAAATAGTTTTAAATAAACTTATGAGTCAGGGTGTGCGATTAAATCGTTCAAAGTGCGTTTTTGCCACACCTTCTGTAGAATTCTTAGGGCATCGGGTAGATAAACATGGCATTCACAAATCTGATAAACATATTGAAGCTGTGAAGAATGCTCCTAAGCCGTCAACCCCAGAAGAAATGCAACTTATACTAGGAAAAGCTACATATTATAATGCTTTTATACCGGATTTGGCCACAAGATCACGACCACTGAGAAATATGTTATTAGAAAAAGAATTTAAGTGGACCAAAGAGGGAGAGGAGGCATATGAAGACATTAAATCAGCTCTTGTTTCTCCACAAGTTTTGACTACATACAATCCTGAATTACCCCTAATTTTGGCAACGGATGCTAGTAAGTGTGGCTTAGGTGCAGTGTTATCACACAGAATGAGTAATGGGTCCGAACGACCGATAGCATACGCTAGTAGAGCCTTAAGTAAAACAGAAATAAGCTACCCCCAGATGGACAAGGAGGCACTAGCAATTGTGTGGGCAGTTAAGAAATTTTTTAAATATTTGTATGCACGGCATTTTACCCTTATTACGGATCACAAGCCGCTTGCCCAAATACTGCACCCTGCAAAGTCATTACCTAACCTATGCATAAGTCGCATGGCGAATTATGCCGATTTTTTAAGTAACTTTGATTACGATGTCATATGCAAACCTACAAAACAACATGCAAATGCGGACTTTTGTTCCCGTATTATATACGACAAATCGAACTCAATCAACAGTATTCTTATTGACGAATTTGATCAATTCATAATCAATCAAATCGATCAGTTACCCCTTAGAGCATCTACAATAGCCCTGGCAACAGCCAAAGATGAACACTTAGGTAATATTCTTAAACTTCTACAAATGGGAAAAGATCTTAAAAAAGCCGGCTACACTGCACCCGAGCAAAATTATAAACTTACTGCAGGTTGTCTTACTTATGACCACAAAATTGTTATACCTACATCTCTTCAGAAAAAAGTACTTGATGACCTTCACAATGCGCATTTGGGAATAGTAAAAATGAAGGGTCTAGCTCGCTCCTTTGTTTACTGGCGTGGAATAGATAAAGATATTGAAAACTGTGCCAAAACGTGTAGGGAGTGCGAAATGCAAGCGAACGTACCTCCTAAATATGGTGAACATCATTGGGTCTATCCTAAAGGACCATGGGAGAGGGTGCACATTGACTACGCAGGTCCTTTTTTAGGAAACATGTTTCTGATAGTGACTGACGCATATAGCAAGTGGATCGAAGTTAAAATTACATCATCCACTACGACTGCAGCAACAACAGCCATTTTAGATGAAATATTTTCAGCTTATGGTGTGCCAGTTACTGTCGTATCTGATAATGCGACAAACTTTTCATCGGCGGAGTTTCGTGAATTTTTGAAAATGAGCGGTGTCAAATACCATAAGCAAACCGCCCCCTATCATCCGGCAACAAACGGACAGGCGGAAAGAAGTGTACAGACTGTCAAAAGGGCATTAAAGGCGATGGGATCAACAAAGTCTACAGCCCAAAAGAATCTAAACGCCTTTTTACGACAATACCGGAATGCACCACATTCGACTACTGGTGAGTCGCCGGCCACTCTCTTTATGGGTCGTTCCCTTAGAACACGTCTCGATTTAATTCGGCCAGAAGAAACGTCAGCCAAGGTTACTGGAAAACAATTCCTTCTTTACAATCCGAACTATCGAACATTTCGAATAGGCCAAACGGTGAATTTTCTGTCGGGAAATCCTAGGATGACAAAGTGGCTACCAGGAGTAATTTCGTGCAGATTGGGCGATCTTCACTATGCGATCGAGTACAATCAAAAACAGTTTAAGAGACATGTCGACCAAATTCGGAGTACTTTAGCTTCGCAGGGTGGTAACAAGCGTGAACCGGCTCTACGAGGAGGTATGCAAATAGAGTATAATATAAAAAGAAATAGTGTTTAAAAAATGTAAAACAATTTCAAAAAGTTCTATCTCCTTTGAAATATCATAAATATACAAATTAAAATTTCTTTGAGAAGTTTGTTTAAATAGAAAATTAACAATTGAAACTACCTAGAAGATAGATACGAAGAGTGCTGATGACGGGCGTAGCTGTCTAGAAAATGCATTCCACTCTGATGGTGTCTAAGTTTTTCTTTATCTCTTTATAATTAAGAACTTAAGCCTAAATAATTAATTTATTCATTTAAAAATGGTTCAAATAAAATTCATATAAAATAAATATTATTAAACAATTATTGTAATTTTTGACCTTTTTAATAATTTTATAATTAAGTTTTTACGCTCTAGGTCTTTTTTATAAAAATATTTAAATTTATTTTTATATTCGATATTTCGCTACACCATTGGGTAGCATCGTCAGGAAATGAAAATAGTTTTATAATATTTAAATGAATGAAAATATTAAAATGATTGAAAAAAAATTTTTTTGTCAATCAAATTTAAAAAACTAACATTTCAAAACATTCAAAAACAAAATTTTCAAAAACAAATAAAATGTTACTACGAATGATAAAAACATTTTTAAAACCTATACATACCTATACGGTGTAATTTATGTACATATGTATAAATGTGAAATTATTTTGGATTTTCTAAAAATTGTTTGAATATTTTTTAATATAAGAAATTTTATGTAGATATTTAAATATGTATAGGTTTTAAAAATGTTTTTATCATTCGTAGTAACATTTAGTTTTTGAAAATTTGTATGTATTTATGATTTGTTAGTTTGTGTCTGGAATTTTATTTTTTCTACAAAACCGATTCTTTAAAACTTTGCAAGCAAATTGAATTATTGTGAGAATACAACTTTATAATAATTCATTTTGGTCAGAATGTAGACAGTGGAGGTCTTCAAACTACCCCTTTGAATTTTTTTTGACACTTGAGTTGATGGTAGTTGGAGGTTGGACGTAAGATGACGCATATGTAGTGGTTTATATTTGCACCATCTTACGTTTCATACTTTCAACATCTTCATACATTTCACTAAAATGTTGATCAGTGTAAAAAACGCTATATGGCTTTCACACTTAAGTTGGTGTTTAAGCCGTTTTGAAGTGTTTAACATAGTGTCTACAACTGAGATTAACTTTGACATAATATGTGAGAGAACGGACACGTTCACAAGACGTAACTGTTGAGCTCAACTGCTACGAAACTGTTGCCAACTGTTGAGCTAAACAGTTAAGTCTTAGAAACGGATTGAGAAATATACTGCAAAATAAAGAGCTGATAAATGTAAAAAATTGAAAAAAATAAAAGAGGAACAAAAGATATAATTTACGTGCCCAACGTCGACAGGATAACGCAATTGATTTGTTTAAATTACTTTCAATCTCACGAAATGGGAACACGTACTCGTAAAATTTTCATGAAATTTCATTGCTAGTTGGCAGTAGTGTGGGATTTGTGGTACAATTGTACCATATTTGGTACAATCGACACATCAATGGTACGCTGGTACACTTCATACTTTTCTGGTACAATTTCATATAAAATTTATTCAATATATTTTTTTTTATTTAATCAAAATCTTTTTCTTACAATAAGTCCCGGAGAGGGGAGAGAGGAATTAAAAAGGGTACACAGATACATGTACTCTTGAAATTCGTTTTGTTCTCTCATTCGTAGTTTTAATTTTGAAGTTTAAAATGTAAACAAATGTATATATCAATACAAATTGCAGCAATAAAAATTGCATGATATAAACACAAATGCAATATTAAAGAAGAAACGAGAAAGATCGCAGATCGACATAATGTAATCCGGGACTTACAAACATTTCCAATTTCAAAGTTCTTCAATCCTGTCTAGAACTAAATAAATTGTACATTCTTGAATTATGATCATGATTTTTTTTATTTATTCACTTAACAACAAATAGCTTTTTTAAAATAAATGCCTATATCTTATATGACACCAAAGACCCCCGTGGCAGAGCATGTGTTGGTTCAGCAATACTAATAAAAGCTCGAATCAAACATTATTTACTGTGTGATTGTTGTAAAGATTACCTTCAAGCAACAAACATCAGCGTTGAAGAATTGCATCAAAGCTTAGTTATTTCTTCGAATTATTCACCTCCTAGGTTTCAAATATCAGAGAGTCAATACAGCGATTTCTTCAAATCACTAGGTCCCTGTTTCATAGCATCACGCGACTACAACGCTAAACATACGTTTTGGGTATCAAGACTAATTACTCCAAAAGGTCGTGTTTTGTTTGACACAATTTCAAAAATGAGTTTAAACGTGATATCGAGTGGACAACCCACCTATTGGCCTACTGATCGACAAAAAAATACCTGATGTTATTGATTTTGGCGTAACTAAAGGTATTTCAAAAGAAATGGTTGAAGTTGAAGCATCACTTGAATTATTCTCAAATCATTCACCCACTATTGTCAATATATGGAACCAGCAAAATATCGTGTCATCAAGAACTAGCACAAGCATAAATTGGTTGAAATATAAAAAATATCTCAGTACTCATTGTTCGGAAAATATCCCGCTAAGAACTCCAGAAGACGTAGAGCAAAGTCTTAGTGATTTTGATCAAAACCTTAAATTAGCTGCCCAACACGCAACAGTAACCCGACAACTAATAAGACTCAATCAAATCTATTTTGTTGACGTCGAGAGGCTCTTGGCTGAGAAAAGAAAAATTCGCAGAGAGTGGCAATCGCACAAATCTCCTCAACTTAAAAGCAGACTTAAAGAATTTACGAAACGCCTAAGAGATTTACTAGAATCCCGAAGAGCAGCATCTCTGAAAAAACTATTTAAAATACCTTGACCCAACTCCTCAATCAGATTATTTATTATGGCGGGCGTGTAGAAACCTTAAAAGGCCAGTAGTACATAAGCCTCCCTTGCGAACTTCGTCTGGAGGCTGGGCAAGGAATGATACCGAAAAAGGCAAATTATTTGTAGAACATTTGAAAAATGTATTGACTGATGCAGTTGATTTGCCAACTGTCGAAGCTAGTGCTGCAGTACCCTTAATATTTCATTTTAGTGACATTGAAAGGGTAATAACAGATTTAAACACCAAGAAAGCCCCTGGCTTTGATAAAACCAGTAACAAGATGTTATTTGAGTTGCCCCATACAGCTCGCAAAATTATTCTTTTTATTTTTAACGCCATTTTACGCCTTCAGTACTTTCCTTCAGGTTGGAAGGTTTCGTTAATAACTATGATTTGTAAACCAGACCACACAAAAGTTGAATCATACAGACCTATAAGTCTTTTATCAAATATGTCAAAGCTGTTTGAGAGGATGTTAATAAATAAGCCGAACCCCATTCTAAGCGACAAAGGATGTATTCCGAACCATCAATTTGGCTTCATTAAAAAACATAGTACAATCGAACAAACTCACAGGTTAGTTAACGTAATTAAGAAGACCTTTGAAGAAAAAAATACTGATCTGCGCTTTTTATCGACGTTTTCCAAGCATTCGATAAGGTATGATGGCCTAAATTATAAGTTAAACTGAATTTGCCCGCAAACTTATATAAGCTGTTAGATAGTTATTTAACTAATCGGAAATTCATTGTTAAAGAAGGCAATTTTTTAAGCTCACCTGAGCCAATTGAAGCCGGAGTTCCCCAAGGTAGTATATTGGGGCCGATTTCATACTTGTTGTATACTTCAGATATGCCAACTAGGGAACGAGTCCACACATCGACATTTGCTGACGACACAGCTTTTTTAAGCATTCACGAAAGTCCCGAAGTAGCATCACGATATTTACAAGACCACATATTAATTTTAGAAAAGTGGTTGAAGTAATGGAAAATTAAGGTCAATGAACAAAAATGTACTCACATAACTTTTACACTGCGTAGGGAATCGTGCCCCCCTATTCACATAAATAACCAAATGACACCTCAGCTTTCAGACGTGAAATATCTCCACATACATCTTGACCGGCGCCTTACTTGGCCACATAGAATCAAAGTTAACACAAATGAAGTTAAAAGCAGTCCAAATAAACTGGCTTATTGGCAGAAATTCTACTCTCGCTTTAGATTGCAAACTTTTATTGTACAAGTCAATTTTAAAACCAATTTGGTGCTATGGCATTCAATTATGGGGCACTGCGTCAGCTAGCAATATAGAAAAAATCCAAAGGCGCCAAAATAAGATTCTATCGATGATCACAGTTGCTCCCTGGTACATAAGAAACTCGAACATCCACAAAGATCTAAACGTGCCATAAATTAAAACAGAAATAGTGAAATATGCAGTTACGTATTTAAAGAAGCTTGAAACATATCCAAATCCTCTGGCCCCCAACATGCTAAATGAACGTGGTTACATTCGTCTAAGAAGGAGGGACATTTTTTCTCTCATCCGGGATGACCCGCAAATGATAGAAGCAACAGTGAAACATACATCTTTTTTTGTCTAGCACTGGCTGGGCATAACAAGTATATTTATTTTTATTTTAGGGTTAAGATATGAGTAATTATTGTCAGTTCAAAAATATATTTGAAGATTCAATAAATAAAATATGAAAAAAAAGTTTGATAACCTTTTCATATAAGTAATATGTAATTTAGTAACCAGACCTTTTTGCTAAACTACAGCGCTTTAACTTCTTTGCATCGCCTCAATCCATTTCCGGCAGTATTTGGCTAATATCTTTTTCTATTGTCTCTAGAGAGAAATCGTAAGGACTTTTTTGGTAATGAGATGACACGTTAATGGTGGTCAACTGGTGATGATACTACTTAAAATAATAAGAATTATAATTGTTTCACATTTTTTTTAATTATCAAGATGACATACGGGGACATAAAAGCAATTTTAATTTTATTCTATATTAACATCTTTTTGTCTTGGACGTCATCAAACTCCTGTTCATAACTCTCTTCTTCGTTACCACAAAAAATGGGAAGCCTTAACATATTTAATACAGTTCCATTAAATTTTGCTTTGCTTTTTTTAGCTTTTTTTCGGTTATTGGTCACAACAAGGTCTGAAGAAACCAGAATCCAGCATGTGATACTTCAATTGAATCACAGTCAGTGGAAATATACTGTAGTATCGCATCAGTCTGAACTTGAGCCAGACGTTGCGTAGTATGTGCAGGAAGATCTTGCAACGGTACCACAGCCTTATTTTCGTTTATCTCAACACTTGCTGGATAACACTTTCTTTTGGCTTCTCCTAAGACATGATATGAGGGATAAATATTAGCTCCTCTTTCTATTGATTTCCATGTTTTCAAGAAATTCCAGTCTTCGTCCTTTTTTGCTAGGATAACAGCAATGTCATACATTCATCTATTCCCCTTGGTTCGTGTTTTTGAGTTTCAAGGTGTAATGCGAAGTTGGAGTCCTCTCTTTTTAATTTGTAAGATCGTATTTGTTCTGTAAATCTTGTTTTTAGTATTTGTCCCGTTTGTCCTATATATGTATGGTTGCAGGTGTAACTGTCTGTATACTCCGCTGTTGTTAAATTTTTCGGTTGTTTCTGTTGATGTCTTGAGATAATGTCGTAGACTGTTGCTGGATTTTAGTGTTGTAAGTAGACCCTCCTTGCGAAAAAAGTTATTTGACCTATATATTTCTGGTCCTGTGTATGTAAAAATGTGACTTCGTGATGTTGAATTAATTGACCTTCGTCGTTTTTTTTTCTGTTCTTATCTTAGTAGATTGTCGATAGTACTGCTTTTGTACATAACTGTTATTTTTAGCTATAGTGTAAATTTGTATGTGGGATTTTCAGTATTAGGTTTACCTAAGGAAAATATGCTCCATTTATTGTAAGGGGAAAAGGGGGGACCTCCAGTTAACTTGTTTGCACTTGTTAGTAGTTGTTTTTATTAACTTATGAGGAAAAGTCGTGGAACTGCGTGGAACTTTTTTTATAGCTCTACCTAAAGTACATTTTTAATATATTTCATAATAAAAAAAGTATACTATATCTACACTACATATAATTTTTATTTTCATAATAACTGCAAATTAAATTAGATACCTGATGCCTAAAATATATATTTAAAAAACTTTAAACTAAAAATTTACAAAAAATTATCGACTGTAGCAACAAACGCTATAGATGCTGCTGACAGGTATAAGTGCGCGTAACAGATAATACTTTGCAACCATGTACAGACTAATGTGATGCGTTAAAAAAATAAATACTTAGAGGTTGATTGCGTACTAGTATATAGAACATACTAAGTGTAATAGTAGTTACATTTAACAAAATACAAAATTCCATTTTTGTCGTCCTAATTCGGTTATTTGTCCCTATGTGCATATGCTGGAAATTACAGAATAACCTACTGGTAACATACTAATTCTTTTGATTATAAAATAGGTATTTTGGCCAAATAATTGTTAGTACATAAATTAGCAACACAAAAACAGTAATTCAAGGAATCAGGGTCAATTATCATTACTTTAAAATACCTTAGTATAATACCCTAGTATAATTAATTATCACATTTTAATGTCGAGGCAAATTTTGGTACAATTTATGCTTATTAGGTACAATCTAATCATTGGAGAGGTATAATTTGTACATTTTCAAATCCCAATACTGGTTGTCAGTTGTGCAGTAAACATCAAAGTTCTTTGTTGATTGTGTTGTTGCATACATGAGAACATTTATTGCAACTGTGTGTGTTCATTGTAATTTAGCGCGATTATTTGACAGTTCATTTCATGAAATACTTTTTATGAGATCTCTCATGAGGATTATTAAGGCGAATCTATATAACTGACTAACCTAAATAAGAGCGTAAGGCGTAACGACGTCTAGCGCTGGAACAAACAACATATTTTGATTAGTAAAATCTAATAAAGTTAAGCGCAAAATAGAAATAAAGCAAAAATAGCTAAAATGGCACCACTCTTACATAAAAAAACAATAACATTTTGTTTGCATCCAACTTCACTAATCATTGATTTTAAAAAAGCTATTTGTTGTTAAGTGTGTCTCAGAAATCAGCATGACATCAATCTGTTGGTTCTTGAGGAAGTATTCGAGTTCATTTTTATGTTGGCGTAAGCCGTTTGCGTTCTAGAAACATATTTTTAAACAGTTCATGGTTTGTTTGCAACATCATAGATTGCATGCGTACCATTTCTTGCATCATGCAGCTCATAGAGCTCATAAAACTGTTTAACGAATGCACTAATGTCTCGATGCTTGCTTCGAGACGATTATAGTTACCAGATGGTGTTTGTTCTTTGGGTTCTGGGTGCAAATTTGGAGTAGAATTAGTTGTCGGTGTCACATTATGTACTAAAGTATGATTGGTTTTTACCATATCTGCGTATGAAACATGTTGTGTTGTTTGTTGGGCTAACTGAGGATAATGAGCATTTGCTCGATATTGTTGGTGCTTAGCAGGAGTATTTAATTTTTGAGTGGTTTTCCTTACCATGGAAAAAACTGAATAGCCTCTGTAGTTAGCAGTGTGGTTTCCACCTCAATTGCTACATTTTTTAACTTTCGAGTTATCCCTTGCTTTGTCGCATTGGGCGGAATAATGTAGCTCGCCTCATACAACGCAAACCAGTGGCAACTTACAGTAAGCCCTAGTATGACCATATTCTTGACAATTTAGACACTGCACAGGTCCTGGAGGCTTATGCGGCTCCTATACAGTTATTTTACGGTGTAACAGGTATTTCCGATTGTAAATGGGGTGCGTTTCGTTCTTCTTCAATCTGATATCTCCAGGTTCCAGTTCAACGCAAAATAGTGGTTGGGGGACACGATCTTGATTACGGAGATTATCTACACTTTTTATTTTAAAACCCGCTTTTTGGAGTCCGGCTCTTATTTCAGTTGGATCAACGTATTAATCTACACCTTTAATGACTACCTGTAGACCTTTGCTACTCTTCAGCTGATAGGTATAAAAGTTCTTTTTGCGGTTTTTAAACTCGTTTACTGCTTTACGATAACTGTTTTCATTAATATAATAAATTGTATTTTTGTATCATCAATGTTACCACGATTGATTGAAATTACATAAAATGAGTTCTCGCCAATAATTGAAATTAACTTTTTTATTAAGTCGTTCGAATTTTTCTCCCTTAAATAAACTAGAGGTGGTTTGAAAGACTTAAGTGCCGTTTTATGTTCACTTGTTTCACTATCTAAGATAGCGAAACGGTTATGGGAATTTATTCCGTTAGAGTCCTTGTCTTTATGTACTTTAAACATTGGTGCAAGCTGCGAAGATTTAGGGCTTCGACCTCTTTTTAATACCATTATGTATCTGTCCATTCCCACTTGCGTCTTGGATTTTTCTACACTATCCATATTTGTTTTGGTAACACTTTGTTCAGAAGGCGACTTGTTTGTAGTTATTTTATTGTCATCGCTTATCAAAAGCGACGAACAAGATTGGGCACGTAAAACTGGCGTAGTATTTAAACACAAATTATTTTCAGTTTTTTTGTTTTTATTTAAATAAAAATTGTCTACATTTTTTTTACTTAAATTAAAGTGGCTCATTGGCCCCTATTGTTTTTGTTTTATTTTTAAAGTAGCAAAGTGATAATGCCGTTGTAAAAAAAGGAAAAAGAGAGAAAAAAAATGTTTACAGACAACTTTGTTTCACAGCAGCTACCACTGCTAGGTATTCATTTTCGGTTACCAAATAATTCTTCGAGAAGTAAGCTATTGGGGGATCCCCTCCTTTTTCGTCTTTTTGAAACAGCACGGTGCCAATACCAACCTTTAAAGCGTCTCATTGTATAAGGGTTTATTAAAATTTGGGTGGGTCAGTACTGGACTAATAGTCAACCGCTCTTTCAAAGTATCGCAAATCGCAGCTGTTATTGTGGCGTTGTCAGGAATATAGTGGCGGTACCATCCGGTTGTCCCTATAAGACTACTTAAGTCGGATATTTGATTTCCAGAATAGCTCGGGATCTAGTTTAAGTCTTCCTCCTCCTACGATATAACTCAAATACTTCACCGCTTTACAACAGAATTTAGTATTACTCACATTGATCGTTAGTCCTTCTTTCTCTAAATAACTTGTAACCTCTGAAAAAATTTCAAGATGTTTGACGATACCACTAGCAGGTTATCCAAATAGACAAACGCTCTTTCCTTTAGGCGCCATTATTCTTTCCATTAAACGACACAACCTTTGGGCAGAATTACACACCCCAAAAGACATGACCGTAAAATGGTACAAGTATCTCCCAGCCACTTCAAACACTGCACGGAACGTCACTTCTAATGGCATCCTTGTGGTCAACGCTAGATAAGCTCCAAACGAATTAGAAGACTTTCAATATGAGGAATCGGATAGGCATGTTTAATGGTAAGTTCATTGAGCCTACGCCCATCCAGACAAATTCTTACTTTTCCCCCTTTCGGACAAATGTCACTCGATTATTCCACGGACTCTCACTCGACTCAATTACTTCCAACGACAAAAGCCTATCTAGTTCTCTATACATCAGTTCTGAACCGCGAGGATACAGATCTTCTGGCATTTCTTCAACTACTACGCCTTGAGTACTTAAGCCATTAATTAATTTATTTTCTTTCCTGTACAACAAGACATAGTATTATATTTAAAGTACAGGAACGCATAACTTTACGAATGGTTTTTAGTAGTAAAAACAGAGTATTACTTCTGCAACATTTTTTCATGACAGTATTCCGCATGAAAAAGTGAACAGAGTACTAGGATTTATGATGAATAGACAAGTAAGCTTTTTGTGAGTATGTACATACATATGTATATAAAAAAATATTAAAAAAAGGCTTTTTTAACCGACTTCAAAAAAGAAGGAGGTTATCAATTCGTCTGAATGTTGCTTTTTTTTATGTTTGTGCCTTCAGAACTCGGTCATTTCTGAACCGATTTTAAAAATTTTTGCGCCATTAGAAAGGTTATGGCTACAGATTGGTCCCATTTTAAAAACAGTTTAAAAATTAAAGGGTGTCCCCATACAACATACATGTTTTTTACGTGTATTATGAAATTTGTAGGTCACCCATTTAAAATTAGAAAAAAGTGCGTATCACTATAGCTCCCAATAACAAAAAGTAATTAAAAAATAAAATTAAAAATTAAAGGGTGACCCCATAGGTGACGTAATTACACCTTTATGGTCCTATCTTTTGAACCGTTATAGACAAACACTTGAAAGTTGCACAGAATGTTCGTTACTATGTCTGTTATAATAAGTATAAATATTTAAAATTAAAAATTAAAGGGTGTCCCATTAGTTGGTTTATTTTGATATATATATGGCCAAACTTTTGAACCGTTATAGACAGACAGTTGAAATTTACAAAGAACTTGTATTGCTAAGTCCGCTAAAATAACAAGTGTAAAATATGAATTTGGAAATTAAAGGGTGTCCCAATAGTTAATGTAAAAGTGATTTATATGGCCAAACTTTTCAACTATTATAGATAGACAGTTGAAATGTACAAAGAACCTATATTGCTTAGTCCGCTATTACAACTAGTATAAAATTTGGATAAATTAAAGGGTGTCCCAATTATTGATGTAATTTGATCATTATGTCCTCATCTTTGGAACCGTTATAGACAAACACTTGAAAAATAGACAGAGTGTTCACTACTATGTCTGGTATAACAACAAGTATAAATATTTAAAATTGGAAATTAAAGGGTATCCCAATAGTTGATGTAATTTGATGTATAAGAACACAAAGTTAAATTTTACAAAGCATCTGTATGACAAAGTTCTCTTTAACAAGTATTTGTATTAAAATTTGAATTTAAAGGGTGTCCCAGTAGGTGACGTCATTTGATATATATGACCCTATCTTTTAAATAGTTATTGACAAACACTTAACAATTAGACAGAATGTCCATTACTATGTGTGTTAAAATAAGTATAAATATTTAAAATTATAAATTACAGGGTGTCGCAATAGTTTATGTATTTTGATGTATATGACCAAACTTTTAAGCCGTTACAGACAGACGGTTGAAATTTACAATGAACCTCTATTGCTACGACCGCTATAACAAGTATAAAATTTGAACTCGGAAATTACAGGATGTCGCAATAGTTAGTGTAATTTTATGTATATAGCCAAACTTTTTATCCGCTGTATACAGACAGTCGTTTGGCATTGGTTTGACCTGAAAAAGCACAGTACCCTGGGGTCTTGTGCCCCTATATACTCCGGAAGTACTGCTCCCCAGGTAGAAAATCGACTGATATTTGTTTTAGATTATTGAATTCAAAAATTAGGTTTTTTTATCTTAATTGACAGTTTGTGCAATGACATTTAAAAAATCCCGCTACAATCTTCCTCGAATATAATATAATCATTGTATAATTACCGTCTTAAAGAAACATGATTTTAAGTTTGTCTGTTTTGAAGTCGGTTTTTTTTTGCAAGAATTATTGTGTTTTACTCTTGTGATTTATAGCTAAACAAATTTTGTATGTGCATATATAACAATCTGGAGTGACCTACACTCAACTTTACCATACCCAATGGAAACAGATATTTTTATGTACATACCTATTTATTACATAAAGAATATAAGTTCAAAGTATATTCGAATCGAAAAATCAGGGACCGTAAATAACAGTTATAAAAAAAATTAAACCCAAAAACTCTTTATGATAGAATCAACGGAGATCTATACTGTCATATATCAATAGATTTGTATTGACAAGCTCTTTCAGAATCTACGATGATCTTAAAAAGTCGATCTCAACTCCATAGTTAACAGTTATTTTTATTTTCGTTAAAAATATAAACTTAAATGCAAGTTTTAAAAAAAGAATTTTATTTTGCCGTCATAAAATATTTTTGAGAAGTTTTATTTTCTCCGTCAGAAAATGAAACTCACTTTTTTTATTTGCATATTTTTTTGTGGACAGATTTGCACGTGTGCCACTCAATACTAATTTTAGAGCATATAATGCCTTTTCCACGCTTTCCTGGGTTGCAGGAACAAACTGTTGACTTTTTTGCTAATTTATGGATATGGATAATGTAGTTTTTTCCTCCCAAAGAAAAAATTATCAATTTCCAAGAAAACTTTTTTTCAACCAAAATCATTTTCTTCGTTTTCTTGTCCTGCTCTAAAAGCGATGTATGAGATGTGTCGCAAAAATGCGGTAAAAATGGGAAATCATCAGGTGAAGATCGTTAATCAAACAATAACAAATTAAAAACCTACTTATTTTAGTCACGATTTATTCAATTGAAATGCAAAATTTTTGTATTGGTTATCAATTTACAAAAAATGAATTTATTTTTCTGACGAAAAAAAACTCCTAAAACGTTTTATTTTTTTACGGTAAAATAAAATTTTTTTTAAAACCTGTATTTGGGTTATTATTTTTACTTTCAAAAATTACTGTTTTAGATGGATTTTTTTATTTAATTCTCAAAATAACTGTTATAAAATAATTTTTTTAACACGATAGCTGTTATTTATGGTCCCTGCGAAAAATAATTATTTTCGGTTTGGGGTGTTAAGTAAACTACCACTTTCCCCTTCCCGATTATGTCGAAAATTTATACAGGTCTTCATCACGATATACCAAAGCTACATACTGAATTTAATTTTGATATGCCATACGGTATGACCTGTATACATAGCTGCCAGATTTGACGATTTATCGTCTTTTGACGATTTTGGGTCCTAAAAATGACATGATGACGATGAGACGATTTATACATTAATTTTGACGATTTTTAATATCATCATTTATTTGTACTGTTATTAACAATAACTTATTAACAATAACTTCCTAATAATTCTTTGACGTTGTGTTGTTACGCCTGTCTAAAACTTCGATAATTGATAGAAACTTTGACACAATTATTATTTTAAGTCTATTAGAAATAAAACGCCTTGGTTACGTTGTTATTAGAATTTTAGATTTGTAGGAACCACTAAAGATATCTTTTCATTTTATCATAAAATTGGCAAAACATCTCAACAACAAAACACTTTAAAAATGCTTAAACACATATGTACATATTTAAGTGTGAACGCAATATAACATACAAATTAATTGTTAAATCAGGCTTATGTTCTCAGAGAAGCTTATGTCAAATTTGGAGAGTGTCACTATTGCACTAATCTAGATATAGGACAATTTTTTTGTATGGAGAGTAACCGGCCCTTCCGTCTCAACACCAAGCTTTAACTTGAAAACAGACGTTATTCTCAAAGTACAAAATTTCCACCCTCTACCTATTATAGTTCCCTAGGTTCACGACAAAAAATTGTCCCTTTGCATGCATAATAATACGGTAGTAGTACACAATATCAAAATCTTACCTATGACTCCTAAACAGTGTTGGGATTTGTGGTACAATTGTACCAAATTTGGTACAATCGACACATCAGTGGTACACTCTTACATTTCATGCTTTTTTGGTACAATTTTCTATAAAATTTATTAAATAATTTTTTTATTAAAGCCATAAAAAATGTTGAAGAAGTAGTACATACTCTGTTTTTACTGTGGAAAAATATTGAAATATTTCTGGCAACATTTTACCAAATCTGTGAAATAAAGCCAATGGGCATTATTTCATTTGGAATTTTTTGTAAAATTGTTTGTGGAAAATTTTGTAAAACAATGTGGTATATTTAAAAGCAATAAAATCGTAAAATTCTTCCAAATCGCGAGATAGACACCACATTTTAATTATCAAATTTCCCTTCTGAATAATAAATGTTGTTGCTCGAAATTCGAACAAAGTACTAGGCTATAATTGGTACTGTTTTTACTTTTTCCTTCAATAATAAACATTTCCAATTTCATAGTTCTCTAACCCCATCTAGAACTAACTGAATTGCAACATTCTTGATTTATTTTCTGGATTTTTATAGTACGAGCGTTTAAACGTTTTTGCTTTTTCATAAACGTTTTTTCACTTATGCCAAATGTTGGTACAATTGATTTGATACAATTTCATTATTGGGGGCAAAGTGAACGGTCCCCATAGTAAAACTGGAAAAAAATCGATGGAGTTATGGTAGCTCAATGAAATTTTGGGCACATATCTCTCTTGGCGAACTATTTTAAAAAATGAATTAATATTTTTAGAAATCCTTTTATTTTTCCGGTGCGGGGACAATTAAATACCCAAAATTCCTCCATTTCAGTAATTTTAATTTTTTGTATTTTAATCTATCATTTCATATATCAAAGCGTGATAGTTTTGTTTTATAAAATATAACCAATATCTAATTATTTAGAATTGTCGTATACCTTTTTAAAATATACCATTATTTCAAACTTTTTAGTATTTTTATTTTTTAAAGTTTTGAAAATACTCATAACCATTGGTATTCAAATAACATTACATGAATAGGGTTTCCAAGTTGACAACACTAAATATTTTAAAATTAAATTATTATTTATAACATATTTATATAAAGATTAATAAATACAAACAAATTCAAATAACATAACAATTGTAAACAATTTCTTAATTACTAAAATAGTTTCTGAGTCTGAATCAGTGTTAATAGATTCATCTACTAATATGTAATTTCTAATTTCTTGATAATTGTTGAAAGAGCTGCTTGTATTTATTATTTCTATTAGATGAATTTAATGGATCAGAAGAAATTAGGAGTTTATTCATTAAATCTTGATTACAATTTTCTCTGCTATTTTTTCGAGTGTGCTCAAGTCTGTTCTGTCTTAATTATTTTGTGAAGGCATTCTAAAGCATTCGCCCATGCACTCACTATGTATTAGTTCGCCCTGGTTTAAAGCACAGCCTACTATTATCATACATTTTCAAATATTAAAAATATCAACTGATAATTTTAATAAAAATATCAAATATGGATGATTTTTAAAATCATTATATTTCAAAAGTTGGCATAGAAAACACCTAAATATTTGTATACATATTTTAGTATATATAACAGAAAATAAGATTATTGATTCATAAAAGTAGTTTTTTGATGTGCCTATTTTTTCGGGTTCATCGAAGCTGACTATTTTTTTTAAAAAAGTACATATTTTGCCTAAACACTTCACAATTTTTTTTACAGTGTTGTTATAAATATTTGAATTTTAGGTTTAGGTTATACATTTCTGAATAAAACAAAAAATGTTGCATGCATTTTTATTGAAAAATGAATTTTTGAGATTTATTTTCCAAATCCATTTTTTGTTACGAAAAAATTATCAAAATAATTCGACTTTAAAGCCGTGTAACTTTTTATTGGTGTAACGTACATGAAAAATCAAACCACCTCTGGAATCGTGGGAGTCTCAGCTTTCATCCGTTATGTATTATTGATAAATTCGAATGATAAATTTTTTGATGTTTTTTCCACTAGACAGTTTACTGTGGGGCGGTACAATTAAAACATGGTCAGATCCCAACACTGCTCCTAAATTGTGTAATGATTAATATTTACTTTGTAGGCAGTGTTGCCAGAAAATTATGCTATAAAATCTTCTTCGAAACTATGCTAAAAAATCTTCAAAACCTGCATAATGATTTTAAAATCGACGGGAAAATCTTATAAACTAAAAACCAAATTAATATAAAGGTTTTATGGATTATTAGGAATTATTATTTATTATATTATTTAACAAAAAAAAAGTTTGCTTAAACTTTACATAAGTTATGTTCCACTACCGTAATGTAATAGTTTTATTTGAGTCTTTACTATATAAAATTTCTTCAAGTGATACCGTATATATAATACGATTTTTCCGTTTTTTTTTTTTTTAATCAAGCCTAACTAATACGTATATCACATTAGCGGACGTAAGTTGCAGAACTTTTAAAATAAAATAATTTTTCTAATAGCTTAATAAGCTACTTATATACTGTGAGCGTCAAATGAAAGTAAACACTTCATGTTATTTGAAAAAAATATGTATTATATTTAAATAAACATATATATATATATATATATATATATATATATATATATATATATATATATATATTGTTACGAAAGAAGAATTTATTCATTATAAGCTCTGAACAACAATACTCTCGAACAACAACAACAACATTAATGGCTTATTTTCTTACAATGATGGAAGAAAGAAACGCCTCATACAAAAATTCGCATTTACGCATACACACACACAGATTAAATAAACACTCTTCTGTTAAATACACAGCCACATACATAAATACAAGCATAAACAAATAAACAGCCACACACACAGGTATAAAGAAATAAATAGCCACAAACACAGGTATAAAGAAATAACCAATCACACAAACAGAAAATAACATTCGAAGCTGCCAGATATGTCTGGAATAGAACATTCTGGTGCTTTTAAAGCACCTATATAAAGTGAATCGTGCTGGCGAGTAGTATGGCAGTATTAATTTAAAAAGTCAAAGAGTTAAGTTGTCGAATATTAAGAGTATTTAACAGTTTGTTGTATTTTTGAACAGTGGTATTAAATAAATAAAGTGACTTACAGTAAAAGTAATAACAGAGTGTATTTATTTTGCAATTAAAAGAACCCAACGTAAAGCAAAAACGTAACAATTGGTGACAGAAGTGAAATTGTAAAATAAAATAACTTTAAAAAAATAAAATAAAAATGAAATTTGAAGAACTTAAAGTGGAGCAGCTGAAAAAGGAGTTGAGTAAGCTGGATTTGCCAACAGCAGGTAATAAAATAGACCTACAGAAGAGGCTCATAGATGAATTCAAGCGACGTGGCATCGACATTGGTACATATGAGTTCGAAGAAAAAGAGGAGATTGAGGTATGTACCCGTGCACCAACAAGCAGCATTGACTTTAATACAAAGTTTGCTGCTATGATGGAGAAAATTTCAGAAGTTAAAGAAGCTTCTAGAGCAAACAGCGAAAAACTGTTAGCTGAAGTAAGAGGTGAAAATCAAGAACTTCTAGCTGGGATTCAGGAAGTTTCTGAAGCATCTAAGGCGACTAACGAAAGACTTCAAGAAATTTCTCAGGTCATACACAAGCGAATAGACGACGTAGAAATCAAGGTCAGCATGTTCGATCAAAAAGTCTCCGGCCTAGAAAGAAAAGTGAATCTTCTAGAAACTAGTGGCGTCGAAGTACAGGTAAAGGATGTCGATGTAAAGCTGCAGGAGCTTGAAAACAAAATTATGAGCCTGGAAATAAGAGAAGGACAGTACGAGTAGTGACGGAAAACACAAATAGGATAAAAGCTCCCAGTTTCGACGGCACCATACCCTTCAACGTCTTCAAATTTCAATTCGAGACAGTGGCCAGTAAAAATCTATGGAGCAATGAAGAAAAAGCGATTGAGCTGATTCTGGCTCTTAAAGGATCTGCAGCAGAAGTCCTCGAAAGCCTACCAACTAGCTGCAGAAATAATTATGAGGACATAATGGTGGCGTTACAGCGCAAATATGGCGGCGATCATAAAAAGGAGCTGTATAGAATGGAGCTACGTGGCAGGCTGCAGAGAGCAAATGAGACGCTTCAGGATTTCGCCATGGAGATAGAGCGCTTGGTTCAGCTAATATACCCTGGGGAAAACCATCCACTTTTAGAACAGTTCAAAGTGGAGGCATTTGTTAATGGTATTCGTGACCCAGATATTAAGCACGCAGTTTGCGCTAAGCAAAACACATCCTTTGCTGAAACCATTACTTACGCTCTGGCTCAAGAAACAGCAAAAGTCATTTCGAGACCGCAGTCATACAAAGTGCGAAAAGTTGAAGTAGCTGCTGAAGATGAGAAAACAACAATGGACGACATAAAGCAAATACTTGAATCGGTAAAGAAAGTCTTAGATGAAAGGCAAGGTAAAACAAACGCCAAGTGCTTTAATTGCGGTAAAGTCGGCCATTTTCAAAGAAACTGTAAGGCAGCAAGAAAACGATCCAGATCTGTTTCGCCGCCAAGAAACAATAAACGTGCGACTCATGGAACATCTCGAGAGTCGTTAAACTAAAGAGAGCTAGCACTACGGGGCATGAACTAGCTCCCACAACCGAGGGCCCCACAATCTCCATATCTGTGATGCAGCAGCAAAACAGCAATCTTACTGCAAGCGGGTATATCAACGGAGGAAAGCGTATTCTGACAATAGACACAGGAGCGTCGCAGTCTATAATAAGGCCCGATTTAGTAAAGGGAAAAGTGGAACAAGTGAATAATGTAAGCCTGCGCACCGCGACCGGAGAATTTGCTACTGTCTATGGTAAGGCGAAAGTCAGATTAACTATAGCCAACATGAGTGTGGACCATGTGTTCATTGTTGCCGATATCGTGGACGAAGTTATTATTGGCGCAGATCATGCATGGAGTCGATCTGCGCATGGGGCAACAAATAATGATCTGGCGAAACGTCGAAATACCCCTTGATATTGGATATGTGAGTAAATCTGCAGTAAGGAAGTTGGTTGCATCCCAGAAATTACCACCTCAGGCAGAAACTGTGATATGGGCACGTATGGAGGAAGATTGTGAGGACAACCGGTTGTGGGTGGTAGAACCATCAGGAATTAAGAGTGAGACAATAACAGCAAAAGCCCTCGTGAAAACTTCTAAGAATGGAAAAATTCCTGTGAGAGTGTTAAATCTATCCAACAGTGAAAAAGTAATTGGTAAAAACTCTCAGATAGCTCAATGTACACCAGCAGAGGCCATAATTAATTGCGAGAGAGACTTGGAGCCTGAAAAACTGTCAACTAAAGAGCGCGAAATACTAGCAGAACACGTGGGGAAATGGGTAGCAGAGCTGGAGCCACCTGACAGAAACAAAGCCAAGCAGCTGCTACGAAAGTACGCCTCTGTCTTCGCCCTAAAAGATAAAAGCCAAGGTAGAACGGCAATAGTGAAGCATGAAATAAATACTGGCGAAGCGAGGCCCATAAAACAAGCTCCCAGGAGCATTCCCCTAGCCAAGCGGAGCGAAGTAAAGCAGCTAGTCAACGAAATGGAGCGAGACGGAATCATCGAACCATCTTCGAGTCCCTGGAGCTCGCCGGTAGTTTTAGTAAAGAAGAAAGATGGCAGCACTAGATTCTGCGTTGACTACAGAAAGCTCAACGATGTTACCAAAAAGGACAGTTATCCGCTACCAAGAATCGATGACACCTTGGACACGCTAGCAGGAACCAAGTGGTTTTCTACGCTAGATTTACAGAGCGGTTACTGGCAAGTCGAGATAGCAGACAAAGATAAAGAAAAAACTGCTTTTAGTGCTCTCGATGGTTTATGGCAGTTTAATGTTATGCCATTTGGTCTCTGCAACGCTCCAGCCACCTTCGAGCGTTTAATGGAACGAGTGTTAAAGGGACTCAATTGGATGTCATGCCTGGTGTATCTGGATGACATAATTGTCATGGGAAAGACCCTCGATGAACACCTAAGGAATATGGAAGAAGTCTTCAGGCGTATATCAGCGGCTGGACTGAAGCTCAGTGTTAAGAAATGTGCATTGTTTCAGAAGGAAGTCAAATATTTGGGGCATCGTGTAACAGCAGAGGGCATATCAACCGACGAAGATAAAATACGGGCAGTAAAGGACTGGCCTCGTCCTCAAAATCTTCACGAGTTACGAAGTTTCTTGGGACTCTGCACATACTACAGACGATTTGTGCCAAATTTTGCTAGTGTCGCTGCGAGTCTACATGAGCTAACCAAAAAGTCGCGACTTTACCAGTGGAGTGAAGCAGCCGAGGAAGTATTCCAGAAGCTCAAGGAATTATTGTGTGTGGCACCTATCCTGGCATATCCAGTAGCTGGGCAAAAATTCATGCTAGACACTGATGCGAGCGGATATGGGATAGGAGGCGTGCTGTCGCAAGTGGTAGATGGGACAGAAAAGGTTATAGGCTACTACAGCAGAGTACTTTCGAAGCCTGAAAGAAACTATTGCGTAACGCGACGAGAGCTTCTAGCAGCATTGGAGTGCATAAAACACTACCACAAGTATTTGTATGGCCAACATTTTACGTTGAGGACAGATCATGCCGCACTCAGGTGGTTGCTGCAATTCAAGAGCCCTGAAGGACAGCTTGCACGCTGGATAGAGCAACTTCAGAGCTATGACTTTAGTATTGAGCACAGAAAAGGAGGCAAGCATAACAATGCAGACGCCCTTTCTAGGCGGCCATGTGATCTGGGGTGTAAGCATTGCACAAAGGCAGAGAGAAAAGAATTCGTTATTGATGTTCGGCTTACACATATAGAATCTAGTGAAGACTGGCCGACAGCACAAAGAAACGATCCCATATTGGCAAAAGTTATAGCGGCTAAAGAGGAAGACAGAAGACCGACGCGAAGTGAGATCTCACCAGAAAGTCCACTGGCGAAGGCATATTGGGCCCAGTGGAACAGTCTAAGGTTGAGGGATGGCTGCTTATGTCGCACTTGGGAAAGCACAGACGGCAAAACTGTGATAGACTTAATTGTCGTGCCATCCTCCAAGATCACAGAGGTCGTGAAACAATTCCACAATGGTCCTAGCGGAGGTCACCTTGGTGTAACAAAGACGCTGGAAAAGATAAAACAACGGTTCTATTGGGTCGGCTGTCAACAAGCCGTAGCAGAGTGGATAGCCAATTGCCAGGAGTGCATTGCAGCAAAGGGTCCAGTACGAAGGAGTCGGGGGCAGCTTCAGCAGTACAATTCAAATTTTTGTTGGCATATAGATCAGCTGTTCACGATTCCACCTCACGAACACCAGCGAAAATAGTCTTTGGATCTGAGCTAAATTTGCCTGCAGATTTAGAGTTTGGTGTTAAGCCAACATCGACAGAAGGAGACGGCGAAAACTCTAGTCAGGCACAAAGGGACCTTCAGGAGATTCACGAATTCGTGCGGAGTCGGATAAAATTAACCAGTGATAAAATGAAAGCCAGATATGATCGAGCTGCCAACTCTATGGGATTTAACGAGGGACAACTGGTTCTACTTTTTAACCCACAACGGAAGAAAGGATTATCACCCAAACTACAAACTCATTGGGATGGACCTTATAAAGTAATAAAGCGGCTAAACGACGTAGTTTACAGAATACAGAAATTCCAGAGCCCAAGATCAAAAATGAAAGTTGTGCACTTGGAGCGGCTAGCCAACTATGGAAAAGGTACATCTGTGTCTGTTCGGGACGAACAGGTTTGAGAAGGGGGTAGTGTTACGAAAGAAGAATTTATTCATTATAAGCTCTGAACAACAATACTCTCGAACAACAACAACAACATTAATGGCTTATTTTCTTACAATGATGGAAGAAAGAAACGCCTCATACAAAAATTCGCATTTACGTATACACACACACACAGATTAAATAAACACTCTTCTGTTAAATACACAGCCACATACATAAATACAAGCATAAACAAATAAACAGCCACACACACAGGTATAAAGAAATAAATAGCCACAAACACAGGTATAAAGAAATAACCAATCACACAAACAGAAAATAAGAGCAATAACATTCGAAGCTGCCAGATATGTCTGGAATAGAACATTCTGGTGCTTTTAAAGCACCTATATAAAGTGAATCGTGCTGGCGAGTAGTATGGCAGTATTAATTTAAAAAGTCAAAGAGTTAAGTTGTCGAATATTAAGAGTATTTAACAGTTTGTTGTATTTTTGAACAGTGGTATTAAATAAATAAAGTGACTTACAGTAAAAGTAATAACAGAGTGTATTTATTTTGCAATTAAAAGAACCCAACGTAAAGTAAAAACGTAACAATATATATATATATAACAATATATATATATATATATATATATATATATATATATATATATATTGGATAATTCTTTAGTAATAGCATATAAATTAAATGCATTAAAACAAGAAACTAAAACAAAGGAACCTAAGAAAAAATTTACTTTTAATTTATATTACACTAATTTAACGTCAAATGAAAGTAAACAGAAGTCCCCAGGTTCAACCAAAGGTATATTTAATAATTTGTTTGTTGTCCTTTTGACTTTACTACAGCCTCTAACCTCCTTGACATCGATTCAACAAGTTTTTGGGTAGTCAGGGTGGAATTTTACTGTATTCATCCTGAAATGCAGCCTTTGGGACATCCTTTCAAGAAATGTTTCTCTCCCTCACTTTTTTGTCTAGATATTCCCACAGATGCTCAATTGGGTTAAGGTGTAGTGGATGATCAAGCGTTTTAGGGGTTCGATAGACCAACCATTCGTTCACAATTTTGAATGAATGCTTCGGATCTTGATCTTGTTGAAGAATCCAACCCTCTACTAAGCATAGTTTCTTCACGCTAGAATTCTGAGGAAATCTTCTTTTTTCATTGTTGAATCGATAAACACAAGATTGGCTACCACCGATGCCGCCATGCATCCCCAGACCATTACATAGCCTCTACCATGTTTTACAGTTTTTATAACGCACTTATCATTAAATGCTTCATTCACATTCACACACGCCAAATATTTTAAATTTACTCTCATCAGTAAAAAGAATATTTTTCCAAAATGATAATGGCTGATTTTTATGATTTTTTGCGAAATTCATCAGTTTATTTTGATTTGCTTTCGACACATGGGGCATTTTACGTGGTACTCTACCATGTTAGCCATTTTGGTGTAGGGATCTTTTAATTGTGCTAGCACTTACTGATTTCCCAGAAGTTTATAATAAATTTTCAGATATCTTTATTGCACGGGAAGCTGGATTTGTTTTCACTTGCCGAACTATAGCCCGTAATTCTTTATCTGTAAGACGCTTCGGTCGTCTTTCACTTGGAAAATTCTACACTTTTTTATATTTGGCGTATTTGTCTATAATTTTTTTATAGTACAATGGTTAATTCCAATAATACTACCGAGTTCACGCAGTGATTTTCCCGTTTTATGCAAATCTATAATGATTTTACGATCGTCAATTGATGTTGGCTTTCCCATAGTATATTTTTGACTATTTTATATAAAAATTATTTTGTTATTTTACTTGCACTTTAAAAGTGACGAATGTTTGCAACGGTACTTTAACGTTATACTTTAAAACAATAAAATAATAAAAAAGTTTCCGACATTTTTGCATTTTCAGTCCATCTTTCTTAAGCAGATGAGACTGTTTACCTTTATTTGATGCGTTAAATTAGTGTAATCTAAATTTAAAGTAAATTTTTTCTTATATGTCTTTGTTTTAGTTTCTTGTTTTAATGCATATAATTTCCATGCTATTACTAGCATGAACTTTTTTTTTATAAAAAATTTGTTATAAACTGTCTATATTATAAACGAAATCCACTGTGTTCAGCAAATTCGTAGTCGCCTGTGAATTGTTGTTGTTATACATAGTCGTGGCATATTTAGTTTAAGTGTTGAAATTAAGGATAGCGAAATAAATATTAAAAAATAACTACTTTTCAAAACTTTGAAGATTGGTAGAACCCAATTTATTTTATTTTTAAAATCATTTTGGTAATCTACGATCAATTACGCAAATTTCAGGAGGTCTGGTGTTTGGGAAATCTAAAAAAAATTTCGGGACACCCTAATGTACATAGGCTAGCACACTTACTCTTAGTCGACCAGAGCACCATATATTTTTTTCTATTAAATGTACTTCAGATTTATAAAATTTTGAATTGCTTTCCATGTGTCAATTTTTATATGTTTAGTACAAATTCAAAATAAGCTTTTAATAGTTCGTGTAAATCTAATACAGAATTGACAACGCTTTCGATTTAAAATCAACGAGTTTTCAGGAACACAATATGTTCATATGTTTTATTTCTAATATTTATTTAATTTCATTAAATTGTCGAAGAGTCTAGAAGTATTAGACAAATAGTTGTATAAATATAGCAAAAGTTTCAACTCCTGAAAAGACGTTTTATTTGACGGAATAAAATTGACGAATATAAATAAAAAGACAGTAACACATTTGTTTTATGAAATCTGCAATTTGAAGACAACAATCTGTAAATCCCCAAAATATATGGTTGCGATGATCAAATTTTAGTTATACGTAACATTAATTAGGTCACGACAAAGTAGTTTTTGTTAAGATTTCATCATTAAATAGGTTCTTCGCCCAAAAAATTCAACATGGTTGGTACATTTTTGGTAAACTACAAACCACAACCAAACTTTTATAAATATTCAAAAATAATATATTATTTTTAACCATATTATATTAATAATACATATAATTTTATTCATATGTAACAAACACATGTTGGGTTTTATTAATCGGGTTTCACAATTATTTTTTTTTTTAGTATTAAGAAAAATAGTAAAACAATGTGTAAACAATTATATACAAATTTAATTATATTGTATACAAATTTAAATATTATTTTCAATATAAAGTAAATATTATGTTTTGCTAATTTAATCTATATGACAATTTTATTGAACATAAATTAGCAAAACTGAAGTCGTTGATAAAAATAATAAATAAAAAAATTTTAATATAAATTTTCATATTTCATAGTTTTTAAGCATACTGTAATCGTTTAATTTAACCAAAATGTTATAATAGCCCAATTCACAATCTTGTGCATTTAAGATTGCAAATTTATGCAATTGTAAAAATTTCCCATGAATTGTAAACGGTTTTTTATTTCAGTTTTCACTTCATTCAAAACAAAAAATTTCCAACTGGAATTTTTTCTACAATAAAAATTTCGTTGAAAAGTACAAATAGTAAATTTTTATCTATTAAAAAGGTACATTTTTCACACACTTTAAATAATAAAATAATCTAATTTATAAAATAATCATTCAATTTCAATATGCATTCATTGTCCAAAATTCTTCAGTGGACCAGTATAAGGGGAGGGAACATTGTTCCATCGGAAGTTGCAAACACAAAAAGACACGGAATTATCAAACTAGAAAAGATTCATTATGCCTTCTAGTATTAAATAACAATTAACAGGAGCAGCCTTACATTGCAAACTATTGTACTAGAGATACATCAAATCTCCGAATTATCAAAAACCCTAGGTAATAGATTCAACTTGCCCAAAATTTTGCCGTAGCCTAGTACTAGATTACAGTTACCGGCAACAGTATTTCTTTCTAATTTTTAGTGCAAGAAATACTAAAGAACACGGAATTATTAAAAATAAAATTTCGTAGCCAGAGAATCCAGTAATAGATATCAAATAAAATTTTATTGTGTCCATCTGGGTTAATTTTTAAATTCTTACATACATATGTACATATCAGAGATTGACATAAAGTACTTATAAAATAAATGTAGTTAAGTATTTACACATATTTTTGGGTATTAGTTATACCTATACTTACAACACAGAAAATACCTACACATACTCATTTGCAGTGAAATAAGTATGGATGTACTCAATACTTATAACAAACTTTATTTATACACAACGAACTTAAAAATGTATACGTAATGCATGGTTATAGGTAGATAATGTGATGGGTATCTGTCATACCCATACTTATAACTACCTAATACTTACAAGTATGGAAAAGTAGTTACAATATTCTAAGTATACTTATAAGTAAAACAACTACTTTTAGGAATTGTGTGTATAAAAAGGTGTATGACGTTTGGCAATATTTTGATTATAAGTTTTATATTTTTTTAGGATGAAGGAATGAACGAACGTATTTTTAGATTGTGAAATAATTAATACATATAGTTACACATATTTATAAAATACTCTAAGTATACTTAGAGTATTTACATACTTGTACTTATTTATTCCTACTCTATACTTACAAGTTTATCCAAATTTTACTTATACTTAGTTGTATTGCGAAAAATAATGAACAACTATGTGAACACTTATATTCTGCCTATACTTGTAGTTATTTAAGTTGAAATTGATATGAGTATGTGTATATGGTATGTTGTTTGAGCTGTAGCTATACACATTTATACATGTTTGGCCTCAAATACCTAATAAGTACTAAAAATGATACTTTTGTCATTCTCTGGTACATATCTTCTTTTTTACGTTTTTTGGTTTTTCGATTTTCATTTTTTCATATTTTTTGTTGTTTTTCATATTTTTTGTTGTTAATTTTCGTATTTTTTTTAATATATATTGTCAGCGGTCAGTTGCAAATGCCTAGCAAATAAAAACTACATATGTTTTTAGGTGTTGTTTATTTCCCAATGTGCATATGCATTTCTATATAAGGGGTAATCCATTTCGAGGTTCCCTACTTTTTTAAAGAAAAAAAAAACACAGAAAATTCAAATTTAATGGAGAATGTTTATTATCATTTGATAATAAACATTTTATTTTTTTGAGATTATGTCTATCAAATGTTGTCCGTCGCTACGTCGCAGATGGTCCATCCGTTGAATCCAATCGATGACTCGTTCGATCATTTCGACTGGTAACTGCCGAATGACACGCGTGATGTTTTCCTCCAAGGCCTGAATCGAAGCGGGTTTGTCCGCATAAACTTTAGACTTTAGATATCCCTACAGGAAAGAGTCTAACGGTGTGATATCACACGATATTGGTGGCCAATCGACCGGCCTAAAACGTGAAATTATGTGCTCACCGTAATGTTCTCTCAATAAATCCATTGATTAATGCCATGTGTGGAAGTGGTGCCGTCTTGCTGAAAACAAATGTCGCCGAAATCACGAAGTGGTAGCTGTTGAATCTCTTCAGGTTGCTCTTCGTCCCAAATGCGGCAATTTTGTTTGTTTACATACCCATTGAGCCGGAAATGGGCCTCATCGCTAAGCAAAAGTTGCCTCGAAAACGTCGGATATTCTTTTAAATTTTTAAGAGCCCATAGAGCGAAGCCATTCAGGCGTAAGTCTTTTCATTATGAAATGCCAAACAATACTAAACAAAAATAACATGACAGCATGACACGACTCACACGTGATCTGTCACAAAAATACTATTGAAAAAAGTAGCTCGAAATGGATCACCCTTTATTTTGTTGGTGTGTTGTGAAACTATCTAATACAATTTGCAAATGTTACGATGCCAGACCATTTGCACAAGATTGTGAGTTGGGCTAATGTATAATATAATACAATCATATAATTTACCCATAATCACCCCAATTCTGAATATCAATTCCCTAGGAATTTTTTCTCTATTCCCTGTTCCTCTATTCCCTCTTCCCTAATTCTAAACGAACTTCGAAAATGGGAAACTTCCCACCGGGAAAAAAAAGTAGGTATTACGAATGTCATAAAAAGAGGGAAAACGATAACAAATTTTGGGGATAATTCCGCCAAAAATTTGAAGAGGAGATCATTATAGATGCAATGCTGTCCCCCCCAGATGTTGCCCGGGATGGTTTAAAGGAAGCAAAGATGACTTAGATGCAATATGACGCAATTTAGAGGCGGAATTAAACGCAGCTGGGCCACCACTTAAAGGTATCGCCGAATGGAAAAAGGTATGAATTATTAGTGACAATAAATTTTCCTTTTAGAGCAACAAAGTATAAATTTATTTTTCAGGTTTGGTGCTACCAAAAGAAGTATGTACGCCATAAGGCGGAACAAAATTTAAAATTTTCTCGGGCAACCGGTGGAAACCCTAATATGGAGCAGGGTTTTTCCTTAAATGAGGAAATTATTTACAACCTGATTTGTATGAAAGACTCGTTTCTTAAAAATTTGGGTTAGGCGCATCTGGTGTAGAAAAAACGCTAGAAATATTGTTGGATTCCACACCCAATGATGATCCTAAAAGCAGTGGTGTTTATAATGAAGAAACGCCCCAAAAACCACCTACAAAAAAGTTGAAGCTGGACTCCAAAGAGGATCCTATCGAAGTTTTGGCATTATTACCGAGTGACATAGAAACACCGGCAAAAGCACCGTTAAATAAATTTAAGCAAAAGCCAAAACAAACGATCACTACCGATATTCTCAAAGAGGAGATTGGTATTCAAAAAGAAATGCTGGAGGTGATGAAGGAGCAGCTTCAGAGCACCAAAAAAATATATCGCTCTATTGATCACCTTTATGATTTACAGAAGGCAGAGCTGGAAGAGATCAAACGGCACAACTTGGTGATGGAGAAATTGAGGACAAAATTGAGAAAAAAAACGTCGTCTTTTGGAGCTACAAGAGCTTCAGCACTGAAGGCAATTATATGCCATCAAGTACCTGTTATTTATTTCTTTTTTTATAAAATGTGATGAACAATGAATAAAATATGATGCTTATTTTTAAATTAACAATATTGAAAAAGCGTTGTATTATTTTTATATTTTAAAATTTAAAATAAAACTAAGCTCAAGTTAAAGCAAATAAAATTCACAGATTGTTGAGTATATTATTTCTAATATTTTGGGCAACGACCAAATACTGGGGAGAGGCTAAAGATATCACATCATCGTCTTGAACGCTAAGAGTTTCTACATTTTCTTCATCGTTAACTTCCATATTGCATTTGAAATAAATGCAAATGTTATGCAATGCACAGCAAACGTTTGTTATTTTAACTGCCTTTTCTGGACCATAGAATAATTCTCTATCTCCAAGAAGGCATCGTCATCTGTTTTTCAGGACACCATTTGTACGCTCAATAACGTTACGACACTTGGAATGAATTTCGTTCAATTTTATTTCAACAGACCCATTTTGCGGACATCTGTGAGGGGTTATAAGCAATGGTTTTAATGAATAACCTGCGTCTCCTAGTAAAAAAATATATATCTATTGATATTTCAATGTTGTTTTGTTAATATTTAAAACCTTACCAAAGAGCCAATAATTGCTACCGTTTCTTAGGTATTCTTGCTCAAGATGAGCCCTTAACTCACTGGTGTTCTAAATAAAAGAGTCGTGACACGCTCCAGGATGAGAAGCATCTACGTACTGAATCCTCAGCTCATGGTCACAGACCTGTAATTTTTTATTGTTTTAAAATTTGGGTTAAAATATTTTTGACATAATTATTTTACCAGCATTACATTCAAGCTAAGGGGTACTATAGCCTGTTATAGTATAGGTGCTTATTATTAGACGGAGCAATAATTCGGACATGAGTTCTGTCAACGCATCCTATAACGCTTGGAATGCTATGCTTTATATAAAAATTTAGATTAATTTTACGCTTTTCATCCTCTGTTTTGCAAAAAGTTATCCACCTTTGACATAAATGCTCCTCAAATATATTAATAACTTCTGTCAAAATTTTACTGAAGGTGCTTTGTGCCACAGACACATCAGAGTCCTTCCCCACACCCGTTTGGTACCCACCTTCGGCCATGAAGCGAAGCGTTGCACTTAACTTTACGAGTGGGGAAACCGCAACTGACTGTCTCTTTAGTAGAATATGTGCTCTTAACATATCCAAAAGATAAATAAGGGCTGGTTTGTTTACCCTGTAATATTTTTCAAATCTAAAAAACAATTTTTAATTTAATTATAGTACTTTTTAAGGAATCTACTTACAAAGTTTGCGGTAGCTCAAGTGGGTTGGTGGCATCACGTAATATTATTCTTGGTAACCTCTAATCACTCTTGTCCCTCACTTCGCTTTCATCGTTTTCTTCTTCCGCTAACATTATACATGCCGCACTAAACATTATTTTTTTTTCTCTAAGCTCTTTTTTCACTCCAAACACTTTTATTTTTAAAATTTATCGGTCTTATGCTAAAAAAACTTAACTTGTTTGGTAAACCATTATTAAGGAAAATTCCTTAAAGTTTTATGCAAAAACGATTAATACCTTAACAAACTTCTGGTAACTATGCGTTAACTCCAAATAATTTAAAGCAGCTAACCTCCTACTTTATAGTGATTTTTTCTAGTTTTATTCTTATTTTTCACATGTTGCGAAGTAAAATTAAGTGAATAATTTTTAATAAAAAGAATAAATTGCGATAATTTGTGAAATCAAAAATGGATACGTTTAATTTAGTGACAAGAAGTGGTCAAATTTATTATTATTTATATCATTGTTTTATTTATAATATAACGGGCTATATTCAGGAAAGGATTTACATATAAGACGAGAGTTGATGCCTCAAGTAATTCAAGGTTTTAAAACTTCCTTCTTCGGATTTATTATAATTGTTTCTATAGGCCATTTACGATGAAATTAACAATATTAAACATCGTGACAAAATGGAGTGGTAGCACTCACGGCTGTCGGATTTGTAGTAAATGTTCATTAAAACACCACTTTGAAAATGGGGAATTTAGAGGACGTTAACTTTAGGATTTCTGGTATAAAATTAATGAAATATTTAGTTACACTTCTATAGTGCCACCAAATGCCAAATGAGCAAGAGATGAAATGCGGTGCTTTGTCCATCTGGAAACAAAGGTGTCGATGGCATGTCAGTAAGCTTTCCATAACATTACATTAGGAGAAAGCGCTACAGTTCTATAGTGCCACCAAATGCCAAATGAGCAAGAGATGAAATGCGGTGCTTTGTCCATCTGGAAACAAAGGTGTCGATGGCATGTCAGTAAGCTTTCCATAACATTACATTAGGAGAAAGCGCTACAGTTCCCGACAAGCTTTACTTTGCCGTATCCATCGCGTAAAAGAAAATATACATATGTACATATTTCTAACTCTTTACTTAAACTAACTTAAGCTGATTTCGAAAGTGAGACAGAAACCTTTATTTTAAAATTATTTATTTAAAAATATAATTAAAAACAAATAAAAAAATATTTTTTATTTTCACTTTATATATGTATGTACATATACATATGTATATATATCTCGTTTTATTTCGATCTTCAGTTTCAAATATACATACTTATGTAAGTATATATTTCTGGTCTTGTATATAAAATTCAACAAAACATATATACAGGTATCCCTCCTACAACACGGTGGATAGTTTCCTATAATATGACGTGTTATGTGAAACCGTGCTATAGGAGACTAGAAGCTGGTACAAAAACAGGGGCTAAGTTCCTAAAAAATATGTTAATGCCACAGAAGAAACTTTATTTCTATTAAAAATAACAAAATAAATAAAAATCCAATTAAATATATAAAGAACAAATATAAATCCACGTAAATATATAAAAATATATAAAAAACAAACAAAAATCGGCATAAATATAATATTAATGTACATATATTATGAATTTAGTTTAGTAATTTTCACTTTCTGAACTTGCATTTCTATTTTGTTCACCTGCTGATATCTTAAAAATATCCGTAATCTTGCTTTGTTTCCTTGTCCGTTCAAGGTTGTTGTAAATTTCCTGATATGGTGATAGGCAATTTCGTAATTCCCTTTTGAATTTTCTGCTTCTTTCAGCGCAAGGATCTGCATGCAAGAACAACAATTCCAATTTGTTGGCCAAGTCTAATCCTTCCTGTAATATTTTTAGTGTCATCGATAGAATCGATTTAATTCACTTGGGGTTCGGATGCCATTTCTACCAAATCTGCTTCCCCAACTTCTTGTTCCACTAATAAGTCTTGCACATCTTCAATAGCCATATCCACAAAACCCTTCTCCTCCGACCGACCAAGCAAGTTCTAACATGCCACCAATTTCATTTTTTTCTGATTAATGCACGTTTTCTATCGCAACTACTGCTGGCCATATCTTTTACCAACATCGATTTGTCATATAACTCCCGAGGCATTACTGCGCAATAGTAACATTACACGATCTTTTGATACCTTAAATCCAAGTGCAGTTTTTTCATTTTTTGATATAAATGTTCTATAGGGCATTTTTTTCCACCAAAGCCCAGTTTCATCGTCATTAAAAACGTGATTCACTTTTCTTAATTGTGCGGACTGTCACCTAATTTAAATTTTTCTCCTTTTAGCAGAAGATATAAAATTTGTATTTTTACTTCTAAAGAAATAAACTTTCTCTTCCAAATTGTTTATATTTTTACCAGACATAGTTTAGGACTGAAATGCATTTAAAAAAAAATCTTACTTAATTACAAAAAATTAACTCCTTATTAATTACCTCAAAAAATTTAATAAAATCGATTCCATTTAAATTAAAATTTATTTAAATATTTTTGTTTACTATTTCAAAATTCCACACAATATTTTTTTTCCTATGTTACAAAATATGGTCTGCGCTCTTTCGACATACATACATACACAAAAATTAAATTATGACTTGCATTCTTCTGATAATAAGATAAAGCCATTCAAAAATTTTCTTTAAAAAATTGTGTTGTAGAAGTACCGTGCTATAAGAGGTTTTCGGAAATTTTTTATTTTTGTAATCGTGTTGTGGGATACCGTGTTGTAGGAGGGATACCTATATACAAAAATTTTTATAGTGATGTATATAAAGTCAACACAATTAAACAAAGCTCGTTATTCCAATAATTTGTTTTACCAATATAACAAATAGCCATTTTAAATGCTTTACATCATTCTTAATGTATTAGGTTTTTTGTTTTTTATGTGGTTAAAAAACAATTTACATTTAAATAAAGAAAAAATAAGTTTATATTATAAAAATATAAAATTTTTTCAATAAATTTGACTACCCGGATGAAATAATATTCGTTTTTACACATCATTACCTATAAAGAGAAAAGAGTAAATCATGGTGTTGCCAGTCTTAACATTAAAAATTTATAAAAGCATACGTTAACTAAATTTCTATTTTTGCATACGATTTTTTACCATAGGTTTATTAGCCTTAATGTGACTGGAAACTAACGTGAACATTAAAGCTTAAGTAAGATTTTTTTTGAATAAGACCGTATAAAATTAAATTGGTAAATTTGCAAAAATTTTTTGTAAACATTACATAAAAGAAGTAAAACAGCTAACTTCGAATGTTTCGAATTCTCTCTCCCTTCCCAGACTGTTCAGAATTGGAGGATTTTATTTTTGGGAAAAACTTATTCTCTGGGAATTCATTTCCCTGGGAGTTTTAAGAATTGGGCTGAATATGTTGCTCTTAAATTATGGTTACCTCAACGATATTTTTTCTATGCGTGCTTTTAATTTACAGTTAAGTTTAGTGGTTTTAGTAAGAAATTTATAATTGTATTACTCTTAAAGTATTGAACCGATTTAAATAAAATTAAGATTGTACACATCAGTGTAGAAAAAGCTTCAATAATATATAAAACTTTTCAAAATCGGTGCAGTATCACAGACGTAAAAGGGATTACAAAAAACGTGTTTGCCTATTAATTATATAGAAGATACTTCACAGGATCATTTGCTGTGAGGACTGATTTCATTAATTTTATACCGAATAACAAATATACTATATTTATGTATATTTTTATATATGTATACATATGTATATACATATGTATGTACATGTACGCTAGGAAAAGAGAAACATTGGATGAGGAAGTTAGAACAAAATTGCACCTATTTAGCATTTAATTAATTTATGTCAATAATTGAATAATATTGACTGTGTGTCAAGAATTTAATAAAATATTCATACCTGACTCGTTGCTTGTTCAGCGCATTGTGATAACAAGGCCAGCATTGCAGTATGGACAAAGAGCAAAACAAAACATATTTGTAGGATGATTAATGACATGTCACGTTGTGTCGTGATCTGTACGAATAGATTATAGGTAGTGGTCGTAATCGAATAGAAAGCATAACCCATGTAAATGACAAGTATTAGACTACAACTTTCATTGATGCCTTTGTAGAGACGTAATAACTTATTGTACATTCGAAAGACAAATAAAGAATCATCTGGAAAGTTTTCCATGGGCGGCGGTTGTGATAGTACGCTACCAGGTGATCGTACATTGTCTAAACGTCGAATTCGTAGCCTCATCTTGCCCTGCTGTTCTCGATAGGTGTAGCCCTTTACAATGTAATTCAAATAGGCGAAACGTACCGTTACAATACGCAGGAGAATCGAAGTAAACACAATAAAAATTGACGATAAACCATTTTGCAATGAATAAAATCCAATCAAAAAGTACGAAGGAATTGTTAGGGGTTCATCTATACCCAAGATTTTTAAAATAATTATATACCATTGGAATAGCACTATCAATATAACAAACTTGACGGCAAATCCACAGTCATTAACAATATTTGCAGAAAACTTTCGATTTATTTCCTCCTCTACCTTGAGTACGTCAGCGAATATTTTTAAAAAACATTTAGCATTTTTGGAACATATAATAACTGTCATTGTATATGTTAGGATGCACAATAGAATTTCAATCCAATAGTTAATGTTGTCAGTCTCACGATACGAGTAAAATAGTTGTGTAGAACCATCCGAAAATAGATTGTAGAGATTGTAAATTGTCATCGAATGAACTAAAGCATGAACAAAAATCGAATAGATTTGTCGAATTCTAGTTGGCGGACCCAATTCGTACTTGGATATTGTTTGATAAAGAGGTAATAAACCTGTTAGCTTTAATATGAATAGAATACTACTGATATCATTTAAAAACGTATTTGACTCGTTACAGTTTGAATTGTTAATAAATGCTGTAGCATTTCTGGCTCTTTGTCGTACAGGTGACATTTTTACTTTTTGTCCACTCATATTTACTATCCATGGTCCTGGACACATCTTTCTACAATTTTCAATAATATTTAATAGTGCAATTTTATATTTTATTATTTTGTAAAAATAAAAATTCAAGGAAACCAGTACTTGTTACTAAAATTCGTTACTTAATACTTGTATTGCAAATAATACTATGATAAATATGACTGAAAGGCTATTCACTGGTTGTATGCACATACATATATACACAAAGCCATAATACATACGCACTCGTATATGGCTTTTACGCTTAATTAGTTTTTTATCTTTCATCTTATCGCATAAATAGTAATATTTTAATGAATACGATGACAAAGTCCTTTGCAAGTAAAAGTATTCGAATTCGAAGTAGAAAAAAATTTTTGGTTTCAAATTTCTCAAAAGTACAAAATATTTAAGTGCAATAATAAGTATTCAACTTAATTATCTCGATAAGCACGCTTTTTAATTTTACTTAGCAACACATCAACGAAGTTGCCCTTTATACATAGTATGTATGTATTTGGAAAGTATTTTTTTTTTATATCTGCTTAGGTCACGCATCAGATCACAATGGGTCCGAATCACGCTTTTCTGAGATCTTCTAGAAGGAACGGATTCTTCCATAGACCCAGAGAAAATTAAAGCCAACCTGCTTAAAAAAAAAAATAAATTTTTTTAATTTGAATTGGAACATTACGATATTCGATATTTTGTAAAAAAATAGCGTGGATTCTTACGTATATCTCGAGTACTATATACACTGCTGTAAAACACGATTAACAGTAGAGCGGTATACATTTACATAACATTCAATTGCGTTTGCGTCGAAGCTTTTGAGTTAACCGAAGCCAATTGGAGCCGAAGTACCCGAAGGTAGTACACCCAATTCTGTTTTTACACGGTTTGAAAATAAAAAAAATATTTTTTTACACGATTTTATTCCATTTAGCACGATTCAAAATCATTTGGGCTTAGATTTTATTTCTAAAATTTAAGTTTTACGAAATATTTTTATACCAAAAATTTAGAGGAATTCGCCTTTTGTGCAAACAAGCATTTTTACTTGTTAGAGCAATTGAAATGTGTTAATACTTTGTGAACTATCAATGCATCTCTACAAGAAGACGACGAAAACTACAAAGTAAAGCCATTTCTTTAGAAAACAAAATTTAAATTTAAGATCGCCTTCAAAATGGAGAAGGCTCAACATTTCTTAGCGAAATGTTCGGTTTAAACGAAGCTACAGTAAAAACTATAAAAAAATTTAAATTCAATTAGGCAATCGTTGATTGCTGAAACGAAACTACATATCTATTAAGCCTTCATCATATACTTAAGAAAGATGCAAATAAACGGTGCAAATACACATTACCTATATGATTTAGTAAAATAAACATGATTTCTTGTTCTTAAAAAAATTCTCGTTTTTCACTAATTTTAATAGGTTTTAGAGATAATCACATATTTTTGTATATGATCAATCTTTTTTTTTACACGGGTTTTTCTGGAACCAATCTACCGTGTAAAAACAGAATTACATAAGTGTATATTACAATTACATATATGTATACTTTTGACATGCCAACAAGCCGTCGTATGTCACATGGATTCAAGAAGGCCCGCAAGCAAAATTCCGAAATTTACAGGAAATTATCGTTGCGTAAGCGCCAAGAAATCATTTTTGAGAAAAAAAATGTTATAGAGAGAACTCAAAAAATCGAGTGCTTTTCATACAAATTTTCTAGATGATTTGCTCCTTGAAATATAGAAACAGCACATTATTCTTATATTTTTTTTAATCTCAAATACAAAAAATTTAGTGGCTGAGACTTAAATTTTTTTCCAAATTGAAATATAAACCATAGATAACACATAGATAGTCAACTGAAACGTCAAAAACCTAAGTCTCTTGTCAAAAAACCTAAGTCTAAGAATGTATTGGTAGGCAAAATTGTATAAGTGTTGTTTTTTTTTTTAATTCCCCACAGCACCTAAACTCTCCATAGTTGTATAAAATATTTTGTAAAAACAGAATATTTTTTTTACGTTCAATTTTAGATGTTAAAATTAATAATTCTTTTGATTTTTAATACAAATATGAATTTTGTATTTTCCTAATTTATTTATGTGCGAAAAACTTTAGATTGAATGCTAATTTGAAATATTTGCTATATTGATTTAAAAATGTTTATCCCCTAAAAGACAAAAAATACAATACTGTGTACAAATAAATTTCACCAAACAAATGTCAATAAAATTAAATTTATTTTTTATTAAAAAATTTTAAAAACAATAAATTGTTAATTAATTTTCTGTGCAAAAATTCAAAATTATTTAAATAATTGGAAAGTGCAATGGAATATCGCGTAATAGTGCCTAAATGTGAATACAAATTTTACTCCCCTAAGTGTGTTGAATTCACACCGTACCCGTATGTGAAAAGACATTTGAAGCCACGTTTTTGACATTTGGAGAGTTGGCCATCTATGTGTTATCTATGATATAAACCATTCTATTTTGCATGCAAATGTCATTTGTATGGTGCTTACGAGCTTTTGAAAATTTCCTTATTTTTTCATACAAAGTTATTAAGGTGATAATTAGAGTTGTGCCGGACATGTACAACATAGTTCAATTGAACGATTCCCGTAACTGAACGATTCTGACTCGGTCAGTGTTTTCTTTTTTATCGTTCATCGTTCGTTGCGTTTTTATGTTTTGTTCAGGTTCATGACCTTTTGCTCTATAAAAGTTCATAAAAAATTATCAACTGTTAAAATGATTTTTTTCTTATTTTTTGTCAGTGCCGTCCATTTGTTAATACCAAAAAAGCAAATCATCTCAAATTTAATTTTGTAAATTAAAATTATAATAATAATAAAGAGAAATTATTGGTTGATATTTAATGCAATAATCCTTAACCTTTTATGTATTAATATTGAATTTTTTAAGTACTGTAATACATATACGTATGCATAAATTGTTTGTTAAAATTATTCATAACAATACGTATAACCTTTATTTCACTCTTCAATTGAGAAACCTGATAAATCAGATGTAAATATATAATAAGATAAATATTATTTTTGTGTATTGTTGCCAGAATGAACTGATGTGTTTGACAAAAATTACGCTGAGTTGCTGTTTAAAATAAAGAACGATGACCTTAATGAACGATCTAGTTCATTAAATATCGCTGTACGATCTGAACGATTAAGCGAAATGAATTGTTATAATGACAATGAAGTCTGGTAGCAAATTATATTTTCTACCATAAAAACCAAAAAAAGTGAATTTCGAAAAAATGGCACTTACTTCATTTAAGAAGAAACGCTACCACATGTACATAAAAGACATAAACATTTTAAAATGTCTTTATTTAACAGGATCAACGATGATCAAAGTAAATAGAAAAAAAAGAAATTAATTTAAAGCAAAATATTATAAAATTTAGCTTTTTTTTGAATGTGGAGGAGCTTTCACGATTTTACATTGTAGAGCAGCCATTCTCTTACAAATCTCGAGTTAAGCTTGAAGTCGTCGACACAAAATATTATGTAAGTTAAAATAACGGAAATTGCAATTTAAAATAAATAAAAAATCAGTTAAAACCCGGTCTACTCATTATTCATTTAAATCAAATCAAATGTTTTGTTAATTTTAAATACTCAAAAATTAACTAATAAAATCCGTAAAAACAAATGTTTTTTCTCTTATTTCAACAACATAAAAATTAACTGAATATTCCGTAAATGATATTTCCGTTGATTTTGTTTTTTAACTGTAATAAAATTAAACTTAAAATTCCGTAAAAATGAACGAGTCTTCCGTTGTTTTATAAAAATAAATGATATATCCTTTATTTTGACTATTTTTTATTTTACATAAAAATAAATTAATACAAATTTCTTAATCTTAAGACTATAATTTTTTAACAAAGATACATAAGTAAATATAATGTAATTATATATTTTAAGTAAAAAACATTTTTACCAGCAGTCATCAGCAACTAAAGAACCGAAAACCACAATCAAGAGGTTAACTAAAAAGAAGAAATAAAAAAATATATAACAAATAATCAAAAAAAATGAATGAATTGTAAACCACTTACCTTTCTCTTGAAGTACCGAACCGAATTGTAAGGACTTTTAAGAGGTTTTTAAAATACATATATGTATCTAAAGGGAATAATTAAGAAGATATAATTAAAAATACAATGCAGTTTCATAATATCCTAGCTATCACTGAAAAACAGTTATACATGAAGAACCATCTTAACAACGTTTTGCAACTAGTAAAAAAGAGTTCGAAGTTCTGTCTCCAGGAACGACAAAAATACATGACATTATTTTAAGTAATTATTTGAATACAATAGCCTCTAATACAAGACTATTCCAAAAGGCATAAGAATGGAATCTAGTCGAAAATTGTTGCACTTGACTTGTCACTGATATTAAAGCGAGTGTTTTTGATGAATCTTGTGGAAAATAATCAAAAGAACGTGAGATTCAAAACGTTCAAATTATGTGACCGATATTATAATGGAAAATGTTTACGGTAATAGCAGAAGAAAAAAATTTCCTTTTAAAGGTATTCTAAGAGAAAAAAAAGGGATATAGGTAATATATTTAAAGTGTCATAAACGACAAAAGTCATTTAAAAACAGACAAAAAACTGCTACAGGGATTGCAGAGTCCCTGCTACCAACCATACTTTGGGTTTCAGACTATGCAATTGACTTAACAATAGCAAATGGCAACTTTGTACCGCTTTACATTTGACATTAAAAAAGAAAATATTTTTTCGTTCCACCCTAATTTGTATGTATGTACATATATGTTACTATTTATTTTTCATAATGCATCTTTAAATATATGGACCCAAGAAATGATACAAAAACAAGAGTTGAAACAGTTGCCAAGAATGATAAAAACAAAATTATACGTTGTTTTCCCAACATAAGGGTTTCCAAGCCTCAATAAAATTGGCAACCCTACACTTAAAATCACAATTGGACTGGAAGTTTGGCCTAATTTTGTTTTTAATATTTTTGACATACTTAGCAATTATCCTATGGCACTTGAATTACTTACCAGATAATATGGTACTGCGGTCGAGTGCACTAAATAAATAAAAAACATACATATATGATTTTTAAACAAACAAATATTGTTATTTTGACTTTTTTTTAAACTGTCAAATAGTTTTAACATACATAGTTAGTTTTATTATTTTCGGTATAACCGAATTTTCAACTTAAAATAAATGACAATATTAACTGTAACGGAAAATCAGTTTTTATATTCAGTTTTTTGGAAATGAATGTTGGACTCAGTAGAAAAATAAAATGCCTTGAATTTTAAATGTTTATTCAGTTAAAAATAACTGTACGGAATACTTTTTAAATAAACTACAATCAGTTACTGTAAAAATATTCTGAGTGTATGAGCATCTACTTATATAGACGCGGTTGTCCGAATTTTCCGTGGACCAATGCACTACTAGCAAAAAACTACCTGATTTATAGTTTTGCATATTTTTTTTCTTGAAAGGCAGTGCCCCGATTTCACCAAATTATTTCTCGTCCGTCGTTATAAAAAAGGATAAATTTGCATTTATCTGCAAAAATAAAAAATAGATATTTTTCTTTTTTTTAATTATAAAATGAAAATTTGTGTTTATGTGTTAATATTTTTAATGAAAAAGAAAAGGCATCACTCAAAAACAAATTATATTGATGCAGGATATTATGAACAGGGACTAATTTTATTGCATATTTTTACAAAGTCCTTTTATAGCTAACTGATATATATTCAGTTTATAGCTAACTACAAATTGACTAAATTTAAGCTAACTTCAGAGTAGTTAGTAAGACAGCTAATATCCTAATGTTTTAAAAAGTCAGTTATTTTTAATAAAAATAATCCAAGTATCAACTACTACTGCAAAATAGTAAGCTTAAAGTGCATTAAAAGTTAGTTGAGTTGCTGGTAGGGTATTTATTGACAGCACTAATGTATGACTTCTATCGGTCATACATTAGTGTATCGGGCCGTCTTAAATCCAAATTTGTTCATACAGCGACAATAAATATTTATATATGTATTTAAACAATTTTTATATTTTTAAGTAATTTTTAAATAATGAGCTACTTTTTAAGACTTTCTGAAAGTTCTCTCAAAATTTTTAGTCTTAATCTTTTACCAAGATTTGATGGCAAACTTTTATTCAGTGAAATAAGACATTTTTGCTTAAATATCAAAAGCTATTTTAATTTTTTTTAATATTACGACATAAAGTATAAACATTTAAAGTAAAATTATGATAAAGTTGAAAAAAATGTCGATATCGTATGTAATTATTATTTTGTGACTAAGTGTAGTTATGTGTGAATGGATGTACTTAATTTGGATAAGTGGTTAAGGCAGTAGATAACAAAGTTAATTAACAAAAAAGAACTTACACACACTCTCGATCAAATGATTAGAACCACTTTAATTTATCTTTTTAGTAGGTCATACCTTTAAAAATGGTAGTACCATAGGTAGGTAGGTTATTAAGATTACAAAAAAAAACGTTTATTTCAACAGTATTTTTAAGTTTCTTTTCTAGAAAAAGACAAACAAACCATTTTATCAATTTTATTAGTTTAAAATGTTTTATTTTATAAATTAATAATATGAATCATTAATATTAAGTTTATTGGTAATATTTTTACAAATTAACCTCAAATATACCATTTTTATTGAATCGTAAAGTAACTTCAAATAATCGAAAGAAATTTCAGTTGAAATACTTACCTGAAACCAGTTTAACACCTAATTTTTGGTGCTGAAAGAGACAAAGTTTTGTTACTTCGCTATTTCCCGCACAATGCCCCGATAGGAACATCCTAGCGAATGATAAACATCTATTTTAGATCTTTCCGCTTAATATTATGCTAATTAACCATAACGTTTTATAATAAAAATGCAATTTATTTGTTGGGGGAAAAGAGTATGTAAGAGTTTGTTTCCATCAAATAACGCTTCAAAAATCTGTATACTTTTTTTAATCGATGCTTTGCACATGGAGGAATTTTAAAATAAATTATAAATTTTGTTTCAAAATTGGCTATGTTTGGATAGGGCTTGAGGAAGAACCGTTAAAAAATATGATACAGTTTTTTGTATTCCTTCTTTGTCTGTTGTTAGGTTGTCTAAAGTATTTCAATCAAATTTACTAGTAACGAAGTAAGTTTAACTTATGTAATCCCATACCACCTTTTCGGGGAAAATCCTGAAAAAGCGATAATTTTTACATTTTCCCAATTCAGAGGTTTGTAACTTTTAAACGAAACGAGCTATCAGAACACATTAATATTTTATTATAAATTTCATCAAGAGTGCACAATCTAATCATAAATGAGTCCACAAAATCAAAAATACTAAGTTAAGGTGGCCAAAAATTAACTATAACTTTAAAAAATCTTAACATTTGAGCTATAAATAAACTTTTTATGACTTTTCAAAAAATATTATTCTTGAGGTAAAAGGTTGGGGGCTTACCCACAAGTCCCCCTACCCTGGGGAGCCAACCGTCCGCAACTTCTCGGCTTTGCTCTGTGAAATTTCATTTCATCTGTAGTGGTTCATGAGCAACCAAATTATTTAAAAAATAAAACGCTTTTAAGCCAATGGCGAGTTGAACAAATCCAATAAAACAGGGGGGTACTCTCTATTGCGATACGAAAGAAAATTGGTACGAAATCGAACGATTTGTACTCTTTAAAGCGTTCGCGCATTTGTCTTTTGTCACCACACTCTGTAATGCGAAAGCGTGTGTTCGTTCGATAAGCACAACTATTTTGCGATAGTAAAAGAGCAAGCGCAAAGGAAGAAAAACACGTAATTACTTTAAAAATGTGTTTTTTTTTCTTTCATATTATTTATTTATTGTATCTTCAAATTTTTATGAACTAACAATAAGTGCTCAAATCTTAAAAGTTAAGGTAAAAAGTTAAAGCAAAAAAAAAAAAAAAATAACAAAAAAAAAAATAACAAAAAAAAAAATAAAATTAAACTAAACTAAAATACATATATACTGAAGTCCAGCCAATGCTAGACAAAAAACTGTATGATGACACGGTTGTTGCTATAATAAATTAGTTACATCGGTGATGTTCGGCCAAGGGAAGCAATATTCCTCCTTCTTAGTCGAACGTAACCACGATCATTTAGGATGTTGCGGGCCAACGGGTTTGGATGCGTTTCAAGCTTCTTCAGATACGTTGTTACATGTTTCGCTATTACTGCCTTAACTAGTGGCACGTTTAGATCTTTGTGGATGTTCGAGTTTTTAATATACCAGGGTGCGGCTGTAATTATTCGTAAAATCTTATTTTGGCGCCTTTGAATTTTTTCTAAATTTGAAGCTGAGGCAGTACCCCATAACTGAGAGCCATAGCACCATATTGGTTTAAGGATTGAATTATAAAGTAGAAGTTTGCGATCTAAACTTAGGGTTGAGTTTCTGCCAATGAGCCAATGGATTTGCACTGCTTTTAACTTCATTTGGGTCAATTTGCTTCTATGTGACTTTTCCAGGTTAAGCGTCTATCGAGATGTATGCCGAGGTATTTAACCTCTGAGTTTTGGGTATGGTCTGGTTATTAATTTGTATTGGAGGGCATGAGTCTTTACGCAGTGTGAAAGTTACGTGAGTGCATTTTTGTTCGTTAATTTTTATTCTCCATTTTTTTAACCATAATTCCAAATAAGAAATGTGATCTTGTAAGTATTTCGATGCTATTTGGGGGCTTTCATGAATGCTTAAAAAAGCGGTGTCGTCAGCAAATGTTGATGTGTGGACTCGACTGCTAGTTGGCATATCGGATGAATACAGCAAATATAAAACGGGTCCTAAAATACTTCCTTGGGGAACTCCAGCTTTAATTGGTTGAGGTGAGCTTAAAAAATCTCCTTCTTTAAGTATAAACTTACGATCAGTTAAATAACTTTTTGACAATTTATAAAAATTAGTCGGCAGGTTTTGCTTTAACTTGTAAGCTAGGCCTTCATGCCATACTTTATCGAACGCTTGAGAAACATCTATGAAAAGCGCAGAAGAATATTTTTTTTCCTCGAAAGCCCTTTTTACTACATTTACTAATCTGTTCGTTTGTTCAATAGTGCTGTGATGTCTTCTAAAACCGAATTGGTGGTTCGGACTACATCCTTTTTCGCTCAGAATTGGATTTAGCTTAGCAATTAGTATTTTCTCAAATAGTTTTGACATATTTGACAACAGACTTATTGGCCTATAGGACCTTTGTGTGATCTTTTCCTGGCTTAGGTATCATAGTAATAAGGGATACCTTCCATTCTGAGGGAAAATGCTCAAGGCGTAGAATGGCATTAAAAATAAATAGAATTATTCTAACTGATACCTGGGGAAGTTCCATTATCATCTTGTTGCTTGTTTTGTCAAAACCATAAGCCTTCTTGGTGTTCAAACTAGCAATTGCCCTTTCGACATCTTGTAAGTTAAATCTAAGGGGCATTACTGCTTCATCATCTATAGGTGGCAGTTCCACTACAGCAGAAGATATATTCGGGGTAAATACGGTTTTTAAATGATTAGCAAATAAGTTTCCTTTTTCGATATCACTCCTTGCCCAGCCTCCACAAGAAGTACGCAAGGGAGGCTTACGTATGACTGGTCGTTTAAGGTATCTTGTTGCACGCCATAATGAGTAATCCGATTGTGGGCTAGAGTCGAGGCCTTCCAAATATCTTTTTATTGAAGCAGTCCTTCGGGATTCTAGTAGCTCTCTTAGCCGTTTCGTTATTTTCCTTAGTCTGAATTTGAGTTGAGGCGACCTGTAATTTTGCCACTCCCTTCGAATTCTTCTTTTTTCTGCCAAGAGCAGTTCGACGTCTGCAGAGCTAATTCGATTATATCTTGTTTGTTGCCGCGTTATTGTTGCATGTTGAACAGCTAATTTTAGGTTTTTATCAAGATCAGTAAGACTCGACTCGATGTCTTTTGGTGTTCTTAGCAGTATGTTTTGTGAGCAATGAGTACTGAGATATTTTTTATATTTAAGCCAATCCACGCGACTGTTTAACGTCACTAGAAATCCAGTCGGTGAAACTATTTCTCGGGGGTTCCATATTAAAACAATAGTAGGTGAATGATCTGACGATAATTCGAGTGATGCTTCAACGTTAAGCATATCTTCTAGAAGACCCTTAGCTACGCCAAAATCAATAACATCAGGAATTTTATGTGGATCTGTAGGCCAATAAGTTGGTTGTCCGCTAGAAATCACATTTAAGCGCATTTTTGAAATTGCGTCAAATAAGACACGACCCTTTGGAGTAATTAATCTTGACCCCCAGAACGTGTGTTTTGCGTTGTAGTCGCTGCTATAAAACAGGGTCCTAGTAAAAGAAGTCCCGGTACTGACTCTCAGATATCGAAAATCTAGGAGGGGAATAAATTGAAGAAATTACTATGTTTCGATCAAAGTCTTCGAGGCAGATGTTGGTTGCTTGCATATAATCTGTACAGAAATCACACAGTAGATGGTGCTTTAGGCGGGCCTTTATTAATATTGCCGAACCTCCGCATGCTCTACCACGAGGGTCTTTTGTATCGTAAAATATGTAGCCATTTATTTTAAAAAAGCTATTGGTAGTTAAATGGGTCTCCGAGATCAGCATAATATCAATTTGTTGATTTAGGATGAAATACTCTAGTTCATTTTTGTGTTGGCGTATGCCGTTAAAAAAATGTGTTAATTGATATATAAATTGTTATTTTTAGGGAAATCAAAGACAAAAAATTACAAATAATACAACGACAGTTTTAAATTTTAGTAGATTTCATGATGCAACATAGTGATAGTGATTGGGCCATGAAACAGTTGCAGCGAGTTAATGCCTAACAAGCAGGAAGCAAAATTTAGTACAAAATATTTAGACAACCTGATGGAGATCTTGTAAGGGATAAAAAATTTATTTATTATGCTATTATTTATGTAAAATATGATACTATTTGCGTGGATTTCCTATAGAACTTTCAGTAACAGACAAAGTTAAAATAAAGCTACATATATGAATTTGAAAAAAATTCAATAAAATATTTATTATACCAGCGTTTATTTAAGGTGTGTTTACATTGAGTGTACAAGTCATATGTACTGTCAAAATTGCTATCCATATGGAATTTCATATGTATGTCAAAATCAGTGTTTTACATATGGTTTATAATTTTTGTGTTCAAACGTACACATGTTACGTACATATGACATAACCTCCTATTATTAAAAACAAAGATCAAATATTAAATACAGCTGGTCTTCAAAGGGTGGTTTTGATGGATTATTTTTTTAAGTTATTAGTCTATATAATAAAACTAATAATATTAGCTTTATTGGGTCTTGCTGGAATAAGTTATTAGCCAATTTTGAATATTTTTTCCGCCATTTCACAAAGAACTACCATTTTGTGTTATCATTTGGAAGCTTCTACAACAGTACAGAAATCAATTTGTAAGAGACAAATTATATAAAAACAAAAAATAATTATAATAAATAATACAATGAGTATTAATTAATATCATTTGAACTATATCAGTAACAATTAAATGAATAATTTTGTTGATATTAATGTCAATTTATTTTCGCTCTTTTTTATTAGGAATAAAATATTTTTTATCCTACTTCTTATGACAATAGAAAATAATTAAATTTCTTTAAAAAGCCGTTGCTTTTGAAAATGAAAGAAAGAACTCCATTTGATTTGCATTTGAATGGCGTTAAATAAATCACAAGCAGTAACAGACTTATTATTCTGTGGTCTTATTGCATGTAAGTTTAATAAGGATTTGGCCAATGTAGTTGTCTCATTTTCAAAGGCAATGTTTGATGAAAACGTTGATTTTCTTTTACAGGAATGTAATTATAATACCAAAAAATTGAATAGTTTATTTACTTACATGTATACATATTTTATTTCAATATCATTTCATTCTTCTTTGGTACAGCAAAACAAGAAACAAACAAAAATTAAAAATAATTTAATTTTAAAGTAAAAAATGAAAAAGAAAGAAATTACAATATGTACTTATATTTCCTAGGTTACATAACGTAGATTTTTCACCATAGTTGCAATATGATTGCTAAATTCTGATAATGCTTCTTAATATATTGCAATATAAAAAATAGAACTATTCAACATGGATTAAAAACATAATAACATCAATAGCATTTTTTGTCCTACACTCCAAAGTTGTTAATTAGGTAATATTACAGTTTACACAGTTACCGCCTTAAAAAAGATTTGAAAAATAATACACTATAGTAAAGTAAAATTTTAATTTAATTCAGTCTTTCTTAGTACCGGTAATATAGATAAGCACACCTTGCCTTTCATCACTATGCATTTATAAAATTGTGTTCTCAACTTCTATTAAAATTGAGTCATTCGTATAAAAATGTCTCTAGTTTTCACATAGACATATCCCAATGTATGCACAAAAAATAAAGATCTGTCTATGTTTTAAATATCATTAAATCCGATTTGGCCGTGATTGACGTACAAATATCAAATTTGCAAGTGGATATATAATATATGTATCTATATTAGATTAAGTTAGAATAAAGATATTGTTAATTTTAAACTCCTTAAATTCATGATAAAAATGTATGAGCGGAATTTTTAAAAATAAAAGTGAACATCACTGAAAACAGCTGTTGTCATATAGTTTTAAACATCAAATAGAGCGTGCTTTAAATAAAAAACTAACACATGTTATTGCACATAGGTAAATAACATATGTTATGTTTCAAGAGGTTTACACTATATGTATAGTTTTACATATGGAAAATTTGACATTCCATATGGCTTGTACACTCAATGTAAACACACCTTTAAGGAAACTATATCGAACATATGTATCTGCATGTAACTCGTTGTAAGTTAATTTTCGTCTTTAAACCATAATCCATCAATATTTACATGTGCATACAACCGCCCAAGGCGAATTCATACCAGGTGTGAGAAGTAGGACAACAACTACAACAAAACAACAACTTTGACATTAGATTAGCAGATATGAAACAATGTATTTTTTGACAAGACATTAGCAAAAAAACGAGAGCAAAAAACAATCAGCTGGGCTATCGACTCCACCTGGTATGAATTCGCCTTGCAACCGGCTTAACTTTTGTTTACATATTTTAAACTGTTAATGTTGCCACTTTTTCAAAAATTTTGCGAAAGGTGTATCGAAAGTTATAGAGAGTACCGATTTGCCCTCTTATCGCATTGAGCTTTCGAATCGAAATTGCTTTCGCATCGTAATAGAGAGTAACCCCCCAGGTAAAGCTAGCTGTGTTTTTCCAAAAATATTAAGGATTATACTCTGTGTTATTGTCATAAGGATGATTGTTAGATGATATGTTATATTTTATATGTTATGTTTTAGACAAGCGTAATCAATAAAAAAATCAATTTTAATTTTTCTGATAATACGGTGTTTTGCATTTTGGGTGACGATATGTATGTAGCTTAGATTATAATCTTCTCCTCTATAATTCAATCCTGAAACCAATATGAGGTTATAAAATTCAATTATGGGGCACTGCCTCAGCTTCAAACCTGAAAATGATCAAAACACGTTGCATCTACATATGTATGTACATATATGTAGTAATGAGCTGTTATGTATCTATCGTTATTGACATCAATACGTAAACTTTACATAAACTTTCATAAAGTCTTATTAAAAACATTTTTTAGCTTAAGGCTGTTTTCTATTTTATTTTTACATAATATTCCCAAATAAAATGCTAAACGGTGGCCACGTGCCAACAGCTGTTTCTTATCACCACTATACAAACACAACACACGCATACACATTGATTTTTATACTTAGTACCTACATACATATATTAAAAACAATTGTTTTAAAGTAAAACAAGAATACATCAAACAGTCTAAATTTGGAAGGTAAAATAAAAACAATGGCCGAAACATTGATTGTTCTTACGGGAGCATTAAGTTTATCATCACTGGAACGGTTCAACTATACCTGTGACACTCCATATTATAGATTTCCAAAGTTTTGGACCAATACTGGTTTTTGTCCCGCCGGCAGAGTTATACACGATGATATTAAAAATTCCCTCTTATCAGATGCCATGCAAATGAACCTGTTGTACATATCAGCCCTACCGAGAGGAGCCATTACACACATTCGCATACATTGGTTATTGGAACTCTTACAGTTTCAACAATTTACGCAGACAGGAGTTCCAATTTATGATTTTAGTTTTCTGGATAAATTCCTGTTGGATTTGGATCAAAAGAACCTGAATCCGGTTTTTGAGTTCATGGCAAATTTATCAGATTTATTTATTAAAAACCCAACTCGAAATGATTTCTATTGGGAAAATTTAAGTTATCAAGTCACCAAACACTACTTGAGTAAGTTAATAAATCCATAAAAAATATACAGCGAACTCGCGATAATGTAAACAAATTAACCTGTTTACGGAAAGTATAAATTTCAATGAGCTGCAAAAATCGGCGGCAGGTTTCAAACCGTTTGTACTATCAGCAAAATTTTAAATATACTGGAATGCTATTGAATTAACAATCGTGAATGGGTTAAGTGTAAAATTTTTCACTTAAATAAGTTTGTTTACGTTTTCGATTTTAGTCTATTTTAGCATAATTTTGTCTAAAAGCCAAATACAATTTTTGAATTTAACACGTTAGACAAACGTTTTCGCATAGAAACTGTTAATACGTCATTTGTACTTAATTTAAATTTTTATTGAGCCTTTTTTTTACAGTAAGGGAAATAGAAACAAAGTAAACAAAAGAACAACTTAAGACTAAAATGTATTATCTTAAATAACAATATTTTTTATCAGCACCATGCTTTACTTACTTATGTATGTATATTCAATACGGGTATAATTACACTAGACAACATAAGTTTTTGAATAAAATAATCATGAACAGATAAAATATAAAATAAACAGAAAAAATTATATTACATTGGAATAGACACGCGGGTTTTCATATTTAAGTTATTTACCTTATTTTTCAGGACTGGATCTTAAAATCATAAAATGTTTTTAAACATTAATTCTTAACTGTGGTCAAAGTTTTTTCTATCACGTCGAAATTTTCCATTACTTCAACTAATTTTGCGAATTGGTTCAAACTTGTTATTTAAATCTTTTCCATTTTGAATTTTAAAAACCAAGACGATGAAATCGTAGTCGATACAACAAAATTTTAACGTCACATATTCTTACAAATACAAAAAAAAATTAAAAAGTCATTCTTAAATTTTGATGTCGACAAAGGGAATATCAACTTAATTAAGTGAAACGTCGTCATATTGTGTGGACGACGCCAAATGGAATAGGGGTGATTCTCAGGAAATGCATCAATAAGAGTGTAAAAACAACGGTTTAAGTCCTAAAAACTAGCTAAGTAGTAACGTTGTTTACCTTAAACTACAGAATTGTTAACATTTAATGTCACTATTGGCTTTTTATATATTTTTTGGCCAAATTTCCATTTTTTCCAATTTTTCATTTTTTACATTAATTATTCATTTGGCGATTTTTATTTTCTGGCGATTTCTCATAGGGTCAATTAGCATGCAGCTTAAATAGGTTGTAATATAATTTTTTTTTAATACAAAAGTGTACCTATAAAAGTTTAAGGAAATCATAATCTATAACAAGATTTATTCCTCATAAGTTTCACTATTAAACGTTTTTATGTTATTTATATAAATTACACATTTTTTTTAAATATTTTCTAAAATAAATATTTCTCATTTCTATTAGTGGCAACGCTTTTTTGCTGTTTACATAAAAACATACTTCATGAAATGAAATTACCTTGTATTATAAAATCATGGTTACAATCAAGGCACATTTATAAGGTAACCTCACTACGAAGGGGAAATATTAAGGCGAAAAATTTTTTATATGGAGTTTGATAGTTCAACTTCCATTTAAGGGGAAAAATTGTAAGTTTAACTGTCAAAATACATATAAAAAAAATTTATTATTTTCGCCTTAATATTTCCCCTCAGTAGTGAGGCTACCTGATTAATATGCCTTGGTTACAATTATTAAGTTTAAAATGTAAATAAATGCGTCCATCCACAAGTTGCTGCAATAAAAATTGCACGATATAAATACAAATTAAATTTTAAAGAATAAAAGTGATCAATTTCAGCGACATAATGTAATTGGGCTCTTTCAAAGCTAATTCGAACAAAATATTGTAAGGACGCTGGCAAAGTGGCGGACACAGCTAGTTACGCATAAATTATTTTCATGTAAATTAAATACTATAAAGAAATAAATTACGAAACTATATTTTTATTAATATTCTTGGGTGGTGGGGATTGGTTAGGAATTGGGAAGGCATATTCTCTTCTACATAAAAGCTTTAAAATTAATATGTTTAAGAAATTACTAAAAATTATTTTTATGGCATAAGGCGTATGTAATTCATTACTTTTATAATTACATTATTAAAAAAAAAAAAATATTTTATTTCACCGCCCACAAAAGGGGGCGGGTCAAAAATATTATTTTAGAATCTCCTCGGTCCAGGTTTTGGTTTTTGAACTTTCGCTGACCTTAAAAGTTACATTTGCTCAACGAAAGTGTGAGAAAATCAAAAAAATATTTTTTTAAAGGTGGGATTAGTTCTTCTGAGTGGAACGTTTTTCTCCTTGGTCCGATTTTTTTATTTACAAGCCTTAACAGCCTAAGGCCATAAGATATTGTCCTGCCAAGTTTGATTGATCTGATTACTTAATAACTTTTGAGAGCCAATATAAATTAAAAAAAGTAATATCCGGCTAGATTGCCAAAATACCCCTATGTGCGGCGTTTTCCTATAGTCACAATTAAACTAATATTTGCCGTAACACAAGATTTGATCAAACTCCTATTAATTGGTCACACTATGATTTATGGTCAGTCTACCCAATAGAGGTCTGCATCGAGTAAGTTTTTGTTTTCTTTTTCGAATACAGAATATTCTTTATCTCTCTCCCACAGCACAAATAGTGAAGAGAAGTGAAGAGTTGTTTGTGAAATACTTACGAATATGTAGTCGCAGCAAAATATGTTTCTAAAAAAAGAATACAGTAAAGTATGAACATACAAAAATATGAACATTATGAAACATACAAAAATATGAACAAATAGCAGAAAAACATTTTTTGAAATCCATTATTTCTTATAGGATTTGGGTTTTTATAATATTAGGGTCCTTTATGGTTTTTTAAAGATACATATGAGTCTTTTACATGTAACGAAGAGTGAAAAACACCATAAAAACGTATTTGCTTACAACTTTTCTTTTAATGGAAAGTTATAAAATGTGTGTATGTTAATTGCTAAATAAATGTATGTACATATATTATAAAATTATTTTTGTTACAAATATTTTTATTTATTACATATATAATCCACTGAAGTCATTATAGATAATTAGGCTTTTGATTTAATTTAAATATTTTATTTTTTGCATGCCACTAGATTTTCCATTTGAATCTAAAATCTCTGAATAAACATTCAGGGATTTTAGAAAACTGTCTATTTGCAATTTTATCCTTAAATTATACGTTATTTTGTTTGATGTTGTTTGTTTGACAATAATACAGATAATTTTATATAATATCCTTTGTAAATCAAAATATTTTTATTTTATTATTCATTATTTTAGTTCAAAAATATTGAAGATACAATAAATAAATCATGAAAACAAAAATTATTTTAGATTGTAAACTTACTTGATTTTTCATTTTTTATGCAAAGAAAAAATAAAATTATTTACCAATTACTTCTTATTTTATTGAACTGAACTAGTAGTGCACTTCACATATACAAATATATTTGTACAGACCTCTGCTATGCAAACATACATATATTTGACGATTTTATTTTTAATCCGTACCTTATGTTTCATGAAAAAATACAAATTTTACCTGAAATTCAAAAATTTACATTTTCATTGCGATTCGCCAAATAAAATCAACACTTCATCAGTTTACCATTTTAAAAATCCAAAACTTTACAAAAACGCAATTTCGCTAACAATTCTAAACTTAAATGAAAAACAGAAATTTCATAAACACAAAAATCAGAAATCTAAAATTCACAGAAAATCTATTTTTTTTTTAAATCAAATTACCAAAATAATTAAAATAAGATAAGATAAGATTAAAATAATGGCAACTTAAGAATTTAATATTTCGCTTTAAAACCTTTAATGCAATGCAATTAACGAAATGCGCGAATTCAGACTTTTACTTCTTTTGCAAGTGTCAAATTTTATATATAAAATTTTTTTTATAATATTTTTATGCAGAGTTTGACATTTCGAATTTAAACATATTATCAGCTTTTTTGCCACTGCATACACCTGATATGGATTCGCCTTGATTTAATAAAATTAAAAATAATTACGTACTCGTAATCCAGCACAACTTGACAATATCGACTTTACTTAAGTTTTTGTTCGCTACTGACATAATTAGACAATTTTCATGTTTTTTTTTATTTTTAAATTTATGATCTCCTAAATATTAAAATTAATATAACTTTGAGAATCTGGATATAAAACAGAATTTTTTTCTTCTTATATTTACAGACATGTTTGGAACAAAGAAGGTTTTAAATTGGCGATTTGAAACGTGGAATGAACCAGACCTGCGAACATACAATAAATTAAATTTCTCAGTTGAAGGTTTGTACGAATTTTTCAAAATGTTAACATGTTTGAAATATCGACACAGGTTAAAACGACTTTAAATAATATCAGATTAAAGTATTACAAATTTAGTAGAAGTGTATATCTTGGCATAGGTAATCGCACAAAATGCAACAAGTTTTCACTAACAATTCGCAAGTTTCAATCTGTACTTCAACAGGTCTATGAAATTCATGAGTCTACCAAAAGCCATCTGAACTGGCATCCTTGTTCGGCTTAATCTGTAATAGCACGTTTCCACAGAGCCCAATATTCATGCTTCGCTCTCTTATTCGTGCTTTACACTCCAATCATGTTTGAATCAACGTGCTTCGTCATACAAAGCACTTTCTTATGTGATGATTCAGTTTGAATCTACTTTATCGCAAGTTTATCTGAACTAGCTCCCTTTGTTGTTTCCATAAAAAAGTAAACAAAGAACAAAATATAATTAAAAGTGTTGTTTCTATATAAATGAATAAGCAAATAATTAATTAATTAATAATTAAAATACAACTTAAAATTGATATATAAGACACAAACAAAAGTCTATCAAGTGGTAAAAAGACAAAATCGTGCAATAAATTTTAAAATCCAAACAAAACGAAGCACGTATGCGTGGTGTAAGCGGTATGATTCGCAATCATGATTGAGAGAGCATGGAAACATGGTATAATTGAATAATTTTTTGTGAAGTTGTCGTAATTCAACTTTCAATTACAAACCGAATTACCTAATTCGTCATACTAATTTCTGACAGCGAATTATTTCGTTTGTACGTAATTCTGTTTGAATTATGAATGATTTCACTAAAAGCCATATTTATGATAAATAAAACTTACTTGAAATGAGATTTTTCATAAAAAAATTAGTTCTAAAATAAAATTTATGCCCCTATTACGGTTTACAACTCAGTTGAGTTGTCTACAAGGCGAATTCATACCAGGTGTGAGCAGTAGAACAACATCTATAACAAAACAACAATTTTGACATTAGATTAGCAGATATGAAACAATGTATTTTTGACAAGACATTAGCAAAAAAACGAAAGCAAAAAACAATCAGCTGGGCTATCAACACCACCTGGTATGAATTCGCCTTGGTTGTCTATAAGACAACTGCTACTTAAGGGCGGTTTACATTATACTACAAGTAATACGACATGTCAAATTTTTGTGTAGAAGAGTACAAGTAGTATCGTCTAAACATAATATGTAATGAAACTGTCCGACATTGAGAGAAAATACGGATGGAAATTTGACAGTCTTACGGCTCTCTTTATGTTTTGAAAATTTTCAAAAACTATTCTACTTCATTAGATCAGGGTTGCGTTTTTCTTATTAATGCTAACTTTTCAAAGACAAAACTCGTCAAAATAACAGAAAACCGCTGAATATAGTGCAAAATAGATCCAGTTGGCATCACAAATAAGTTTGTAAACAATAAAAAACTTTTGGCAAAGGAACGTGAACATTTTTTAATTTTGTTTTAGTTGTTGGTTTTCAGTTTTTTTTATTATGGCAATGGCTAGTACAATACCAAGAACCTTTGCTTGTTATTTTTTTTTAAATTTGGCATATTTTTCACAAGTACGCACTCTATTTATTTGTTTTCACTTTTTTATTGTTTTAACAACAGCTGTTTCAATTTTACTTCATTTTATTTAACACCAATGGTGTAAACGTAAGAAAAAAACCATACGATTTTTAATCTCTATTTTTTCATACGGATTGATTTTCATTTTATTTTCTCTTAGATTTTACGTACGTAAAGTCTTACTGTCTAAACTGCCCTTTATGAGTTGTAATTTTTTATGATTTTTTTTAACAGAACTAACACAGGGTTGTAAACGGTGAAACTACAACAGAGTTGTAACACAATTTAAATTCAACTTAAAATTTTTTGCAAGTTAAGTTGTAATTGATAATACCAAATTGTAAAATTTCAACTGAAGTAGAGTTGAGTTGTAAACCGTAATAGGGGCCTTAAACACATTTTATTTATTATAAATATGGGTATAAGAATTTCCACAAATAGCTTCTTAAAAAAGGTTTGATTACATTTTCTTTAATTTTCTATGTTTTTCTAAATTCTTCGTATTATTTAAATTGTAATCTCTGATTCAAAAGGACTTTCAAAATCGATTTAAATTTATCACACCTTTTTTTAAACTTGCCATCCAATACTGCTAACGTATGTGGAAAATGCCATAAGCGATCAAATTCCTCAGTCACTAAAAGCCAATAATTTTCATCAAAAGGAAACTGGTGAAGATAAATTTAAAAATATATGAATTTTCAATTATAAAACATTTTTAAAAGCCTCACCTTTAAATATTACCCTGTAAAGATTGAATAATTGCGTTCAATACTTCTGGTATGAACTGACGTTTGTTTTCCTTTAAACGTGAGTTGGATATTCTATCGATCGAAACGAAACCCCAGTGGCTAAATGACGCAATTTAATTGCCAAATGTATGCGTATGCTTATGGCAAACCTCATAACAGTATTTTCTTATATGATTTGCAAGTGAATCTCGTTTCTCGAATCGAAAAACTTTTCACATAAAACGGGGGAATTGAAGAAAAACCGACGTAAATTGAAACAAAAAATTGTTTCTTAATTAAAAGAGTTTCTGTAAGTTTACTTTGTGAAAACTATCTGTCACTTCAGTTATTGTGACGTAGTTATTGGAATGAAACACTTTTTACTTACAAATCGTTTTTCCTTCGGTTCGTCAAAAATTTCAATTAATTCATTTAATTGATTTAAGCAAATAAATTACGAAAGGTTCTTTCCAAATGCTTAAAAAAAAGAAAAAATACTTAATAATATTAATAAAATATGTAAAGTTCATTTGATTTGAAATTAAAAATGATTCATTATAATCAAGAGCCCCCACGAAGACCCCTAAGGCTCTGTGAGCACATACACAATCTCAACGAGAATATCACAAAGAGAACAAAACATGTAAAAATTTTAAATCATTAGTATACCAGCTTCAACAAGGTAGGTTTCTGTCACTTTGCTAAATATTTAGCAAACCAATGTATTTTCATTTTAACCACTTTTTTTGTTGGGGGTCTTTGATCATAATATAAATGCATCAACGTCTTCTCCTATGTATTGATATTGATAAAAAATTGACAATTGCTCTGTCAAGACTTTATGCTGAAAAAGATTGTGAGAAAAACTATGTTTTCTGATCGTCAAAGTATACAAATGCAGCTTCATTGTATACTAATTCTTTACAACAACAAATTTTTATCAAATATATGAGAGGATATTTATAAGTCTTTTCAAATACATTCATAGGAAACCTGATTTTTTTGGGTTGATTCTTATTTATGTTTTCAAATATTTATGTTTTCAAACTCTCAATAAGTATATTAATTATGCAATTCTCTAACTATTCTAAGCCCTCTGCAAAGTTAGTTTTCGGATAATGTTCCAAAAGGTATTCTTTTCAGGAATGATCTCTGATTTAACTCAGATCTTTCCGCCGAGACAAGATATTTTTTTCTATAAGGTAAGGTTATGGCCGAGGGTTTTTTGGATGTGCTACTTACAAAATAGAAAATATTCTGCCCTATTCCCGTTTGCGTTGTAGTTTGAAGACGAAATAAAACGACAATTTGGCATTACTGTTGGCGTTAACGACACTCGTCGTAAATATATAGGTATTCTTTATTTTGAAACGAAGATAGAAACGACAATAAAACAGTCGTTCTCTGTCGTCATCATTGTAGGCAACGAAATTCAAACGACTTCAAGAAAAAAATTTTAAATGAAAAAAAGTACATTATTTCGAAATTTTAGTTTCTTAAATGGAAAAACATCCCGCTTATGCTAATGGTTTTCAAAAGGGCATAAAACCCTAAAATTGTGTGACTTTTGAAGCGAAACTGTCGAGAAATTAAATCCGTTTGGGCCTCTACTTCTTGAACCAAATTGGGAGAAAATATCCATTAAAATGTTTTCTTATTAAAATAAATTAAGATAAAAAGGAAGCTCTGATTCCAGAGTAACAGGGGAAGGATGTTATAAGCAGGTACGATTGTCACCATTGGAGGAAGCGGTGTCAAACCTATTAAAATTTTAAAAACAAATTAACCCGTAAGGAAATGTAGTAGTATTCGCCGACCATGAAGAAGTTAGATCGCTACTAAACGAGTTTCGTGCTTAGAATCTGGGATGGGGAAAATGTTAACGTTCTGTCGTAGCATCTTCCGATGTATATTTATATCCATTATGTCATCATCATCACTTGAACTTCAAAAATAAATTTCAGTACTCTCCATATTTTGTTAAAACTTACAAAGAAATAACAAACTTTTCAGAAATTTACAAAAATGTCATAAATATCAACACAAAAAATTGCAGTGCTACCACACTTTATTAATTTTTGTTTTTGTTTTCGATAACGTTTCTTCAACGTTTCAATATATTTCAAGAATACGAATTTAGGGACAAAACGACGATAAAAACGACAACGGCATAGAAACGATTATTAAAATTAAAACGCCAACAGGAATAGGGCCAATTGTTCATCATTACTGATCTAATAAAACATAAAAATAAAAAATAACCCACATAGTTAGATAAGTGGTCTTATATCAAAACGACAATCGGGTGTCTCGGGTGCCGCATTTAATTTATTCATTGATCTAACTTGCATCAAAATTTCTTGTTACGAAATCTAAAGAATTAAATCAGCAGAAACAAAGTACTTCCGAACTCTTACTTTGTGGAGTGCTAAAAAAAGGTAAGAAATGTTTGCATTAAGTGTGTAGAGCTTAAAGTAGAGAAATAAAAAAAGTTGTGGTTTTTTATATTAATTATAATTTTAAACCCAAAACTCGTCAGTCTAGCCATTTAACAAACAAATGGACACCTCCCAAGTAAAGCTCAAGTTTCTTTTACTCTACCCAACAATCGAGCAGGGTGGAAAGAATATTTTTTTTACAAAGCAGGGGGATTATTACGTATTTCGATTCGAAAGAAATCTTTTTCGAAACACAATGTTAAAGTCATACAAATTCGAATGATTTCCGTTTCGAATCGAAATACGTAATAACCCCCCTAGTGAATAATTTTTCGATAGAACAGAAAAAAACTCTCTGTATACATTAATTAGCAGAATAATATATTATATTTCAACATAATTTATCGAGCACAGTAACGAAGGCTCTTTGTAGAGAGTATTAGTTGGGAATCGAACCCACAACCCCCAGACTGAGAAACTAGAACCAACTTGCTTGCCGGCGCACCCTTATTTGAATACGTATTGGTTTCTCTTTGCACTTTTTTATGATTTATATTCACTTATTGAATTTATTTTCACATGTTTGTACTGAAAAAATTTTTTATCTAATAAAAATATTATAAAATCTGTGTAGATTATCTTACTTACATTCAATCGTTGCACAATGGTTTAAAAATTGCTGGCAGCAGACCAGTGGATAGTTTGAATTTTTCTTTGAGAGGACCAGCAGGCTTATTCAAGTCATTTTCTAATCATTTACTATGTTGGAGTATATTGGACTATTGCAACGAATATTTCGAAAACTGTCCGATCGATATTTTAACATTCCATCGCAAAGGATCTGGTGAAAATGCAACAGTGGTTTTAAACAACTCAAAACAGTTATTAGCAAAGATCTACGATAAGTATCCAAACATAAAGAAGCTACAATTTTCAAATGAGTAAGAAATGAAATAAAAGCTCGGTATAACAAATACACTCAAAATAAAAATCGGTTGTAAAATCAAGAATATTATCGGGGTTTTGCTCACGAGTTATGAGATAAGATGAGAATTGATAGAAGTGATGCAATCACATTACAATAAATATAAAGATTATTTTGTATGATATGATAAAGTGGAATATTTTCGAGAATTCCATGCATGTTCGGAGATGTAGAGGAGGATGGACAAGGACTAAGGGCCTGTTTGTATAAAAAGAAATATTATGTTCTTTCGTAAAAAAACGAAAGAAAACACATTTACGTTTTAGTATTTTTCATGTGAGTGGCAAACGAGAGCTTTAAATTTTTCATACACTCAAAATATTTTTACAATTATTGATTGTAGTTTTTAAAAATTTATTCCGTAAAATTATTTGTAAATGAATAAACATTAAAAATGACGAAAAAAAATATTTTAAAGATATTTTATTTTAAAACAAACTATATGTAAAAATTGATTTTACGTTGCATTTAACTCTATCAGTAATTTTCTTTATTATTTGAAATACATCTAACTGAAATTAAAGGAAATATGTTTTTATTTACGTAATGTTTAGTTATTTTTTTAGAGTAAAAATAGCAAAAACGACGGAAATTTTTAATAGTTTTTGTCGTTATTTTGATTTAACGATTTTGCATTTAAAAAACAAATGCAAAATCTGTAATTCCAACGGAACGTGCAGTTCATTTTTCAGTTTAAATTAAAGAAAAAATATTTGTTTTCGGATTTTACACGGTTGATTTTTTAACATTTAAATAAAAATAAAATTATTCTGGTTTAACTGAATTTTCAATTCTTTTATTTTTTTAGTTGATTTAAAGCACATCATTTTTTGAGTGTATAAAAAGCTTTCTATACTTTAGAATAAAAAAAAAACGAAAATTGTCGAATATTTTATAAAAACAAGCCCTGAGTTGGCTAGGCGAACGATTATAAGATTGGCTTCATTATGGGAATCGGGTGGCTTACTTACGAAATAGGATCTGGGGGTATTTTCGGGAATTACATTAAAATAACTCTTCCATATGTAAACTAATATCTAAAAGTAAATGGATAAAAGAAGAAAAGCGATAAGATTAAATTGTCTTATATCGTAGTTTGACAGATTCTATAGAACTCGTTATTGGGAATATTTAAATAACTTTTGCACATATAATGTAGTGCAACAACACAGCCACTAATGGGATTTCTTGGTCCCAAGAAGTTTGAGGCGGATCAAATGACCACATTAAGACTATCTGCATTCTAAGATCGCCTACAAAATAAGTAAAAAAACTAAAAAAATATTTTTCCGTTATACCGAGCTTTAACTGTACATGCTAACAAATATAATTATGTAAATTAAACAACTTTATAATTTTAGTGAATCTGATCCCATCTCCGGTTGGTCAACGCCTCGAGACTTTCAGGCTGATGTTCATTATGCAGCAATACTAGTTAATATTATTTTAGAGCACTGGAGTGCCAAATTAACTAATTCAATGTTTAGCAATTTAGAAACCATTAGCCATGATAATGCATTTCTAAGCTATCATCCACATGAATTTTCTCAGCGAACATTATTGGCACATTTTCGAATGAATGAAACAATTCCTCCACACTCACAATTTATACAAAAACCTGTTTATGCTGCTTTGGGCCTAATGTCACGACTGGCTGATATGTCTTCAGACGTTTTGACAATAAAAACCACAAATTCGAAACCTCTTTATCTCTTAAAAACTACTGTGACGGGCAAATATCAATTGTATAACAGCTGGTTAGTTATTCCGAATTCAGATGATTTGGATGATGAAATGAGTTACGTCATTTTACCACCATTCGAAATGTGTGATAATAAAATTTACGCATTTATTATAGAAAGTATTGACCAAGCCCGTACAAACCCAGCCAGTGTTTGGTATAAATTTAACAGTCCATCATATCCAAATGCAACAGTACGAGAAAAGATGCGACGCCAACAGGGGCCTCGAATATTATTAACTGGGGTTTTAGTTGATTCAACTATTGCTGTTGACTTAAGCACATTAAAGGCTCCTTGGGTAATGCTGCTAAGAATGTGCTCCTTTTCAAAGCCACGTCTAACGACTCCGTATAATCTATTAATTACACCTGTAACACATAATGAAATTTTACTTACGTGGCAGGAGAATGATGCCACTTCAGTACATTGTCTTAAAACTTATGAAGTTTGGTTCAGAGTAACTAAAACTCACTCGTGGATTAACATTTCCTCCGATTGGCACCTTCCATTTCCATCGTTCCACTTTGCGCCTTCTGATGGCTTGAATGTTAATGGTAAGTTGTTCTTTTTCTTGTATAGCTAAAATTTTTTGGTTGATTTATTGTTTTACGGGAACGTGTCAATTTCTTATGCACACAAATAAATATTTTTGGATGTGCTTTTTTTAATTAACCAAAAATATAGTATACATTTAGGGTAAACTATAAAATGTTCGGACTTATCCTGATGTTATTGTATAAACAATCGGTTCTTGATATGTGCAACATTTAATATTATTAAGACGTTGCACAGTGCATACCTGGGAGTAGTTCATTATATTGACTAGTTTCATTAGCATTAGTTTATAAATATTGCTAATGATTTGTTTTCCATTACCATTTTACAAGATTTTTCTGACATTAAGACAATTTTGATATCTGCTAAGAATAGGTCGTGGCGCTATGTGGCTTCGAAGTTGGAAACCTCGAACCTTCCTTTTTTTAGGACCAATCGGTCTAGCCCTTTACAAATGTCTGAATGAATGTCCGACTTACTGCGTTAAACAAGGCATAGTTCTTTTGAAAATTTTGATTTGAAATTCTATGTATCGTTTACGCAGCTTTTTGTTGTATTTTATACTTCTTGCCAATGCATGCTTAGTAAAAAGCTTTTGGAGTTAGCGACTAAGTTTTTCATAAATGCAATAATTAAAATTTAAAAATGATGTTGTTTCCAAATGTTTCACCAGTGCCGTTGTCGGTGAGCATAGAAAAGCAAACTGCGCTTCCCAAAAAAATTTTAAAATACTAAACATATGCAAAGTATAAAAAGGTAAGTATATACATACGTACAATTGCTTAGTTCACAACCTATTGTAGATTGCAAGCATCTACAATACTAAAAGCTGTAAAAAAGTTTGCATTTATACTGTCTTTTTTTCTGTTAATAAAATGTTTATTTCCTAAATTTAAAATGTAAACCATCAAAAGGGCAAAAAATATTAATAAAACTAAAAAAGGTCGCTAACACTTAGATGTTTGAAATCGTAGTATGTATATTTAAAAGGGTTTAAATTTAATACGAATTCCGCTATAGTTTAAATTAAAAATTAAATATGTGTATAGCAAGATGAGAAAGTCTTTTTAACTGAGTATCTCCACTTTGCTCCATTCTATTTTTTTTAATATTCAAGTAAACATTTGCATTTTTAAACATTTATTTACCATTTCAGTCTATAAGAATTTTATTAAATTAACTTCGATCCGAAATTTTATAATGCTAAAAATGACTTTTATTTAAAACTTCTTCATTCTAAATGAGAGATATAAAAATAAATACAAAATTTAAAAGCTTTAACGAAAAGCATCAACAATGTCATCCAGGTTTTATTTATTTATTTTGTTGCTATTATTTCTACACCAGAGGTGAGCTTTTTTAAACCGTAATTGTTGTTAGTATGTTTTTCTTATATTACTTAAAATTAATAATTATAATATTTTAATAAAAATCATTTTTTTCTTTTAGGCTTTTACAAAGTACGAGGAATTGATATTTTTAACAATACCAGCTTGTTTTCAACTCAAGTGCAGTACATAGAAATAAAATAATGCAACAATTTAATTGATTATTTTGTGACAAAACAAATATATAATTGAACTTTAGAAATATTAATTTCATTTTATATTTTGATTATTAAAAATAATCCGCACGTAACTTAAAAAAAATATTAATTTCTAACATTTCTTTTTTAACTTAAAAACATTTAAAATAAAAATGTGCTATAAGATAAAATAAATAGAGAATGACCTTTTGACCCTTTTAAAAATAATGCTCAATAAATAATTTTTTTTATTTTTAATTAATAGCATGTTATTAACCCAAATTATTAACGCACTGAAATGGATTATAGCTAGTTTCTATGATAAAGATACGCTTGAGTTGAATTTTTTTTCAGTTGTAGAAGTAAACTGATTAGTGTAGAAATAAAGTAAATTTTGTTTATTATTCTTTTGTTTAAGCTTTGTGTTAAATTGTGTTAAATCTTATTTAGTAAAAAATCAGCTTAAAGGTATCTTTAGCTTCTCTAAAATTTGGGTAAAGGTTTCCTGACGAGCTTACAAGCTTACCTCGTAGTAATCAATTTCAGTATATTTATAATTTGGGTTAATAGCACGCTATTAATTGAAAATTAAAATTGTGGACATTTTAATACCCAATATATATATTATCAATTTTCTTTTTAATTAAAAAAATTAAGCATTATAATTAGATTATTTTTTTTCTTATACAATTCTATTCATGTATCTATTACCAGCCATTTTTCGTTAATATGTTCAATTTGTTTGGTTAGAATGGGATTGCGAACTCGCAGTTTTATTTCCAATTTACCGCCAACCTTTTTACGTCCTTCTACGAGCTGTAAGATAATGGAATATTGTTTTTATTATTATTTTTTAATTTATGAATTTTGTTCACTTACGTCAAATGTATCGTGTATGTCACATTTTGTCTCTAGTGGCTGCAATTTGACATTAATTGTTCCTATGAGAGTGTCCGAACGCAGAAATCCTCTGAAACAACATATGGGCAGTATTCGACTTAATCCACAACAATATAAACTGCATCTAATATATACATAGCATAATTTGTTTTATGATTTTAGCGTCATTAATGTGATAAGCAATTGATCCATACACAAATGATCCATTTTTAATAATTAGTTTATAAAACCTAAATAACTTAATGTGGTTAATGTGTAACATGGCCATGCATCGTCAATTAGTTAAGCAAATAAAATATTTTTGAAGCAAGCAGTACTAATTTAAACAGGGACATAATATAATTGTTTCATATAAAAAGGTTACGAGAAAATTATTTTTATTTAATATTATCGTGACCAATTAATGTGAGAAGCAATTTTTGTTTTTTGTTATAAGTAACCATTACATCATCCAAAAATTTTTTTTATAGTAAATAACCATTTTGTGAAGAAAACAGATTTTTTGGTACGAAATAACAATTATAAAATAAAAAATTATAAAAAATGAGTTCTTTGGTTCGGTTATTGGTTGATGACACAACCCAACGAATTCGTAAAACTTGTTAAGTGTCGCCTAGTGTGCATGTGGTTCTTAGCTATCAGGAATTTCATCGCTGAAATTTTTTTGTAACCTAATGTCTATCTATCTATACCTGACAAAAATTTTTCTTGATAAAAGTCAAATTTCATAAAAAAAAACAAAAAAATTAATTAAAAATGATATTTTTTGATGATCAGCTATAGACACTAGGTACTGGTTATTTCTAATTAAAAATATTTCGGTTGATATAATGGTTATTTATAAGCAAAAAAACAAAACTCTCCCTAAAATTGGTTGCGATGACCAACATTAAATATATCTTATAGAAGTGGTTAATTATAACAATTTTATAAATTCATCAATATACGTTAATAGTTAAAAATTCATTTTTTTTGTCGTTTATCTAATAATTGTTACGTCCCTGAATTTAAATAATAACATTGGTTTTTTTATCTTAAATTGATACGTATTTTTAAATATGGTAATAATTTTTCTCTAAGTTTAAGTTATAGCTAATTACTAGAGCATCCATTTAATCGGGTTTTCATTTTTTTCGATCAAACAATTAATCGATTTTGCAAACAACCATACGAAATTGACTAATAATATATTTTATTAATGACAACTTGCAGATGATTATTAAAGATGTTTTATTTATTTGTTTATATCAGTTAGAAAATTATTTTCATTTCTTTCTCCAATAAGCAAAAAATATTTTGAGCATAAATAATATGAACTGATTTCATACCTTTCCGGTAATATAAAATATGAATTCGGCGTTTTTGTGTACGAATGAATCTGCTTCTGAAGCTTCTAGAATCATACAACTGCAACTTGATAGTCTTCACTTTTGGCTCAAAACGTGGAATATTTTAGTCAATAACCAAAAATCAAAACACGTTACTTTTTCAACAAGACGAAATGATTATCCAGCTATAATTTCTAGCGATGATAATGTAAAATATCTGGGTCTGTATTTAGATAGGTGGCTTACATGCAAAGTCCCAACTCTCTCTAGAAAATAAAGTTTTACTCTACAAAACAATAATTAAACCTATTTGGCTCTATGGTATAGAGTTAGGGGGAACTGCTTGCAATTCGAACATAGAAATCTTACAAAGATTTCAGTCTAAAACTTTGCGATCAATAACAAACAAACACGTCGTGAAAGATAACATGTGTATTTTCCATGTGTACAATACATATGACATTTTTCATTTAGAACGTGTTGTATTTTGATGTGACAAAGCATCTGACATCCTGTAATGCCAACTTCATATTTTACTATTTTAGGGTTGTTGTGGTGCCAAAAGCACTAAATACGTCGCAAAAGCACTAGGTTTTCATCTTTGCATCAGCTGGGGTTGGCAATACAATACTGTGTGGCGGAAAAATTATTTATAATAGGTTATGTCAGATGTAATTACACATGTACGTTTGAAAGCAAAAATTATAAATCGTATGTAAAATGCCTATTTTGACAAACACATGAAATTACATATGGGTTATCAAACTGACAAGTCATATGACAAACACACGTCGTGTAAAACCACTTTTAGCAAGACTTTAGATGACACTGATGAAGTCAGATGACTCACACGAAATCATATTTTAGATCTCAATTTTATTTAACGTTTTTCCAAATTTTTACTAAAGTATTGTAACTAATTTTATTATCTTTGATACAAAAAAATCATCTCTATATTAATACGTATGGGTTCACCTTCGTATATATTTTCAATTATTGATTTCAACGAAATTTAATAAGACACGTTATTTTTTTAACCTACCAAATATGCTTATTATTGTAAAATAGATTGCAAATAAATTAATAATAAAAAAATAAGTGCCCCAGTAGTCTAGTATGTAGTATGCTATTCTATCATTCTGGGGGTTATGGGTTCGATTCCTAAAAAGTGTTTCACTCGATAGTTAAGTTTGAATTTAATTGTATTGTGACATTAAAAAAATATGAATGATTTCATAAATAGTATGATTTTGTCGTTATGCGGAAATTGTGAGGAACCCGTTTTGAACATAACATATTTCATGAAGTGCAAATATTAATTGTTTACTTTTGCACTTCGAACACACCTATGTAAATATGTTAGATACATGGACATTAGATCACCCATGAAATATATGGGATTAGCAAAAGTATTATTTGATGCACTCACCGCGCTATTTCGGTTATTATTAAAAATTGAGATGTGCATAAAAATTTCGTTTGTTAAATGTAAACCGGCCAGGCCCCTCGCATTTAAATGGTAAAAATGTCCTTAAAAAGCTGTATAAGACATGTGTGGATTTATGAATCAATAACTCTTTAACTGAGAGGTTTTCGTTATTTAGTTATATAAACTTTTTTTTCTGACTCAGGCCTGCAATATTATAAAACATTTTTAATACTGAAACTCTAGAAAGTTCGCAATTCCATTATTTGCGTTTTCCAAGTGTTAGTGAATCAGTTTGATAGTAAAAAACATAGTAACCATTATTAGCACTGCTACTTTTGCGTTGTAAAAGTAAACAGAATTTACCCTGTAAATCGAATGAAAGCGTTGAAAGTTGATTCAAAAAATAGTATAAACGTGCCTTTAGTTAGCCGAGACAGTACCACTCTTTTCCACTTTATATTAAACTCGGTATAATGAATCAGTTTGTGAATGCGCTTGACAAAAGTCTCGAGTGTCTCAATTTTCTTTCACGCAAGTTTCCAGTATAAGTACAGAAAAATTGATTTTTGATGAGCCATATATTAGGCAACCAGTGAAAGATTCTGTTTTTTGTGAAATCAATGACTGAAGTTGAATCCAAAGCTTGGAATTTTTATTTTATTAATTTCCTAGGCAACAAGAAATTTAGAAATTTTGTTAACATTTGTATTCATTTTCTGGTATTTTTCGTAAAAATAATAACACTGTATATTTCAAAAAGTAAAGCGTAATCAATCTCGCAGCAGTTTTTTTATAGTCAGAACCATGAAAATAACCAATAACAGAAAAAATTAAAGGAAACAAGAGTTGTGTTGACCAGTAAAATTTAAAATTAATATTTCCACTGTTCGGCTTTTTCGGCTTTTGTAGTGTTACCAATTTAAAATGCTGAAATTTTGGCAATTTTAACTTTTTTAATTTTTAAAAACATCAGTTTATCGTAAAGCCATTTAAAACTTAAGTAAAGCTGGTTGTTGTTTAATGTAGACACCTTAAGTGTAGCCAAAATAGCATTAAGTCTGGTTGGGAAAGTTGTCACACGATGTACGAACGTGGACTGACCTGCAAGTGCACTTTAGCTATTGTTAGGCAAACTGCCTTTTGTGCAGGCAAGCGTTAATTCTTATACTTTTTCTATTTTGTATGGATTCAATCGTAGTTAACTCTTTTATATGTATGTACACTCCCGATCAGAAAATTAGAATCACTTAGACTTTTGTTTTTAGTTGATCATGTCTTTTTAAATTTTTTGGTCAATAGTTAAAATCGGAAGGAGCACTTTTTTACGATTATAAAAACAACAAACACTTGCTTGCCAACATCAACCAAATTTATAGATTTATAATAAATTGGGTTAGTAATATCGTGCTAAATTAGATAAAAACTAAGTTGAAAGAATATTTTTTAATTACAAATAATGTGATTAATTTTAATCAACCAAACTCAACCAAAATCAAATTCAATCATATATTGTCAGTTGGTGACAATATATATATATATATATATATATATATATATATATATATATATATATATATATTTGTTGTTGCTTCAAGCTAACTTTCGGTTAGCAATGAGAGCAACTTTTGATAATTTGTTTTGTCTTAACATTCCTTTTTAGTCAATACTGATCTCGTATCAAACAAAACTTTGTTAGGTAAACATGTTTGCGCGGTGCCCTGCGATTTTTAGTATTGAATATTTGAATAAACTTAAGTCTGACTTCAAAATTTCATCTGTATAAAAATACTTTCATTAAAAAAAAATGATTACCAACTGTGGAAATTTATTCAAGAACTATCAAAAAAACTCATTTTTTTGATAAACTTTAGAAATACTAGTTCTCTAAACAAAAATCTTATAAAACTTGACCTGGTTATAACAAACAAAGTTTAATTAATATTTCAGAAGTAAAAATAAAACAAAAACCTTCACTACAGAAAATTTAAATTTATTTTCAGTGATACCATTTGTGAAAGCATTTGTGGTGTAAACCGTAACCAAAAACATAACCCATATAGTAAAACATGGAGAAAGAAGCCTAATGGTTGGGGATGGTATTCTTTAATAGGTGTGGTCCGACTGGTTCAAATCTATTTTAAAAAAGAAAGAAAATCTTAATAGTAGTGCGAAAAAATATGCTTAGGCGTATTTCAGCGGGATAATGACCCCAAATACATGAGCAAAGTGTCCAACTATTATAGACGATCACTTAAAAAAGATTACACCCAAAAGAATCCTACACGTCCCTATCGGAACACCCTATAAGTTTTAATATTTATTGCTATAGCAATAAATAGCAGTTATACCACTTCTGCGAAAATTTCAAGACACTAACTATTATGGTTCAAAACTTAGGCCTTATACATGCAAATCACACCACTATCGGAACACTCTTTAATTTTTAGGTTTATTTTTTTAGACTTGTTTATATAGCGAACTAAGTTTTAATTACTGCTTACATATTTTTAGTGTATTCCTCCTACAGTTCAAGAAATAAGCACATATTCGTGAATAACACGTCTCTATCGGAACACCCTATAAGTTTTAGAATTTGCTACTATAGCGGCCACAGTTATACACCTTCTGTGAAAATTTCAAGCGTCTACCTATTATGGTTCAAAACTTCGGCCTTATACATGCAAATCACACCACTACCGGAACACCCTTTAATTTTTAGGTTTATTTTTTTATACTTATTTATATAACGAACTAAGTTTTAATTACTGTTTTTAAATCTAGAGTCCATGCCTCCTACAGTTCACGAAATAGGCACATATTCGTGAATAACACCTCTCTATCGGCACACGCTATAAGTTTTAGTATTTGTTGCTATAGCGGCAACAGTTATACATCATCTGTGAAAATTTCAAGAGTCTACCTATTACGGTTCCAGAGATAAAAGGCGCTGACAGACGGACAGACGGACAGACATTGTAGCGAAAACAATAGGGTTACGTTTTTACACTTTGTGTACGGAACCCTAAAAAGGATAAATAAAAACCTTAGTTTTATTTTAATATAAAAAATTTCCTCTGGTATCCCGGTGCCCCGGTAGGCTAGTAGATAGTGTGCTAGTCTATTAGTCTGGGGGTTGTATTACTATGCTCGATAATTTAAGTTAGTATATAATTTATAATTGTATTGTAACACTACCCTGTAGTAGATCAAACTAGTATTTGACTAGCGTTTTACTAGTGTAAAAAGCACTACTACTAGTTCTCAACTGTAAACTTTCCTATATCATCTTAATGCTCAAATTAACATTTATTGTGTTTGCAAAATCACTAGTACCATTTGTTCTAGAAGCATACTCATACACATGGACCAGATTGGGTCCTTTTAACCAGTTTATTACTAGTTTTTTTGGTATAGCGCAGCTTCTTGTAGGTTTAGTTTTTATTAACCAATTTGTCAACTTTTACTCAAAGTAAGCTTTGATAATTACAGATTCTTTTGCAATTCATATTCTTGTTTGCTTTTTTCTTCCAAGCATAGATTAGGTCCATTTTTCACAAAATCTTCACATTTTTAAATTCTTCTTTAAAATTTTCGTAGAGCAACACTCTATATTTATATTCACTTATTTGTTTTTTGTTTTCTAAATAAATTATTTTAATAAATTATTTTATTACTCAGCAAACGTATTTTAGTTTTGAGTAAATGTCGATTATGATTTGGTCTATTTTGGTTACAGTGTCCACATCGTCTAAAAACTGTTTTACAACATAATAGCAAATTTTAATAAGTAAGAAACATAAAAAAAATTGGACTATCATTGTAACTTTTTTTTTGTTAAGACTCTTACCTATTTACTTTATATTTATTTATTTGAGTCTATGGATTACAGACATTAAAAACTGTAACATAAAGTACATAAATACATAACTTTAATTATTTAAATACGAAATAATATAACATTTAATAACATTAACATTTAAAGAAAAATCAATATATTTATAAAATTTATTAAATTCAGTACAAATTCTTAAAAACGGGTCAGAGTTAGCGTAATTTTCTCTGAATACTTTAACAGCCAGTGGATAAAAATGGCGAGTTGGACGAAATGGAACATTGAAAGAAATATTATTTATCAAAAAACCGAACACACTTTTCCTTTTATTAAATTTAAAACAAAAGTGATATTTAACATTATTCTGCGGCTTTTTAGGCTTGGCAGCTTTATTAGAGCTAGTCTGCTAGAGTACGATGGTAGAATTAAGGGATCCCATTGTAACCCTCGAACACAAAATAACAAGAACTGTTTTTGTACCGATTCAATGCTATCACAATGAACTTTATACATTGGATCCCAAATTATTGAGCCATATTCCAGAATAGGCCTGACCAGAGAGGTGTAAAGATGTTTTGTGATATACGGATCACTAAACTCCTTCGCCCAGCGTTTTATAAATCCAAGAACAGCTCGTGATTTGTTAGTGGTTGACGAAATATGCTCTATAAATAGCAATATGCCAAAATCGACTTTTTGCGAAAAAGAACTTTTTTATTGTTGAAAATGGTTCTTTAGGGTATCAGAAGCAACTTTTGTTCCGCGACTTTTTTATAATTCCGTTATTTACAAAATTACCGTTATTTTTAGGTTCTGGAAGAAAATCAAAATTTTGACCGTTAAATTTCCAGAATTCGACCAAATGTTGTTTGGCAACTTTGTACAAAAACATATGGCGAGTACTTTTGCAGAACATATGAACTCAAAATATTTGCAAATACAGGGTGTTTTGATGCATTTTTCAAAAAAAATGAATTTTACGCTATCTAGCGGCAATAATGTGTACTAACAAAATTCAACAATTAGAAAGGTAATTTAAATACCTTTCCAACAAAAAAAAACTTGAAAATCGGATAAAAAATAAGCGAATGAGAAAGAAAAGATCTATTAGATAATGAAATAGAACCAAATTTATATTAAAATATATATGAAACTTTTATTAAATTGATCATTTAAGTTTACATTTTTAGTTTTGCGAAAAAAATTTTTAGTTATTTTACTAGAATTGTATTTAACAGAAATCTTTATTATTTATACTTTTAAAAACATCAAGTTATTTTATTATTTAAATTTTTAGAGATCTACATAAGAGTGCAAATTCTTTAGCTTTTCTTTGAGTTGGGACTCTAAATCCAAATTTGCTGTTTGCCAAACTTTTTCACCGTGATATTTATAATTTAAACCTCTCAACATGTTTATTTGCTTTTTAAGAATTTTTATCCGATTACTCTGTACATCGACATAACATAGTTCATTTAATAAATTAAATAATTCCATAGGCTCATTCACATCAAGCAAATTTATAAATAGGATTTTACTCTCCGTACGTCGTTTTTTTACTTGTTGTTTGCTCTCCATCTCTTCCAATCTCTTTATTCGTTCCTCAGCATTCCATTTTTTATTTTCCTGAAAAACCTTTTTCATTATTTTCACACCATTTTCTATATCTTGCTTCGTTGGATAGAACTGCAAAATATCGAAAAGGAAGTGAATGCATTTGTTTTGCCGGGCCTTAACTTGCTGACATCTGGTGTATATTTCTTTATGAGGTGCCATATCCTCGTTCCTCTTCGCCATCGCAAACACTCTCTCCACATTGATATTACTGTGGAATGAGTATACATCATCTACAGGTCTATCTATATATCTTTTTAACATTGAATCTTTCGCAGCCGCTAAAACTGTTTGGAAAATGTTAACATCTTTTTTCAAATTTGCAGTAAGCAAATTAAGCTTGTCTGTGTTAAACGCAAATTGAAATTTGTGGGGAATTAAATTTAAGAACGACGTTTTATTTATTTCTTCGAACTCTAAATATTCAAATATTTGATACAGCACATCCTTGAAAGTAAGATGATCACAAGCAACAATTGATTTACAAGTGCTAATATGTTTTAGTGGTTCAATGCAAGCTGCGTGGATAAGTACACAGACTTCAAGTTGATACAGAAAATTTGTGTCTGTAATATTACCATGAATCATTTTAGCATCGGTGTACGCTTCAGGATATTTTTGCACAAACTGAAATAGCAAATCTTTTAATTGCAATATTTGCCAAGCTAAATCAGATAAAAACATGAACCTGTGGCCTGCCAAATCACCAATGCTTTTTGGGTGGGAAATTTCCATTTCGGTCTGAAAGTTTCTGAAATCAGCGGATATAGGGTGATAAGCAGCATTTTTTAAATTCATAACTTTTGCAATGTTTTTGATTTTGGAAACGAACTCATTGCAAGTATTACTGAGTACTTCAATGGTGTCTTTGGAAACATTGTTAGAGGCATGTACAAAGCAGTCCTTTAATTGCAATTCTTTAAGCACTACCAATTCACTTTCGTTTGCGATTTTCAGTCTCTCTGCACTAAGCAATTTATTAAAGGCAGCGGAAGTTGCAGCACTGTCAGCAAGGCATGCCTCTATTTTCATCAAAAATTGTTTTTTTAAATTTCCTGCAGAATGCAAGAGTTTGTCCATTCTATTTAAACAGCTGAGCAACACCTGCAACTGATAATGTGTTCCTTTTGTAGGTACTTTTTCAATTCCGATTAAAATTTCATGGAATTCGTTCTCCATTATTGCCGTTAAAACAAAAGCTTGAAGTTTATGCACTCCCATAGTTGTCTCGTCATGATGGAGAGTAAAGTTGTTACCATTTTTCAGTATTTGTTCTAGCATTTTAGCTGTTGATAATTCAACCAAATAATTAAACTTATCCTTAAATCGAAAAATTGTTCTAAGCGAAGTACTTCTGTTAAAAAGCCGCATTACTTCCACGATTTTAGTATAACTGACTGGCATTTCCAACATCTTGTAGATAGCAATATCATTTTGTTTTGATTCAATGATATTGTTGTTTGCTTTGCAAAATTTCAGCTGACTCTTTAGCCGTAATATATTTTTTTCCTTAAGTTTTACTATGAATTCGGGATTGCTAAAACGGTTTTTAAACCAATCAACTTTTTTGCATATGCCATCGAATTGAAGGTTTAAAAAGACCTCTTTAGACTTTTTGGTGCATTGCAATTTAAAGTAATCAAATTTTCGTAGCACTGTTCTTCTTTCGAGAGGACCTTCTACTTCGTTTAAAAATTCAAAAATTTTATCTTTATCGTAAGTACACAGCGCATTTATATTTTTAACCATAAAAAGTTTAAAAAAGTCAAACACGTCACTATTTTTCAAACCATTTTTCCATTTTAAATGACTGTAAGTATCTTTATATAAACAATTTATAGAAGCTTTACAAATTTGATACATTTTTAAACAATTTTTAAAGAAAACAGAATTGGAAAAAAATTAAAAAAACACTTTCTTTTTACTTGACTTTCAGTTAATCAATTAAGAATAAATTATAAAAGATAATAACAAATTATTATCGTTGCACCTATGCAATAATTCGCATGCAATTCTGAGATTATTGATCACACTAATAAAGATGCTCTTATCAATTATTTGTATATTCTAAGAGAGTAAATAAGAGTAAATCAGTAAAAAATGTTCTAAATAAAAGCATTGATACAAAGAAAAACCAAAAAAAAATAACAACATCAAAAACTTGTAACGGACTATTTACAATGAAATAATTTGAGGAAGACAAGGGAATGACAACTTTTGAATATTATCAATTTTATTGAATTATTGAAAGTGAAGTAAACGACTTTTGACGTTTATTTTTTCGTCTGTTTTTTATTTAGTAAATCATTTGAGAACAGATAATAAGAGATTGATAACACAATCCCACAAAAAATAAAAAAAATTATGACCCAGAAACGAATCCTTATGTATTTTGACCTTCTGAATTCGATTCCGTCATTAGAAATGAATTCAATTGTTAGGTTTTTCTGTAATTTACAAGGATAGTCCACAAATTGAACCTACCCGGTTTCTTTGTAAATTTGACTTATTGGTAGTTAAAATTTTTAAAAATTTTATTTCTTTATATAATATTAAGTTTGGTTTATTACGAAGAAAATAAGAGGTGTTTTAATAAAATCTGTCAAAAATTTTAAAAGTAACATGCATTTAAACAAACACTTTTTAACATGGTCAAATTTACAAATTAGGTAAGTTCACTTTGCGGACTTTCCTTGTAAATTACATGAAAACCCAACGATAGAATTCAATTCTTATGGCGGCATCGCATTCAGGAGGTCATAATACATAAGAATTGGTGGGTCTGTTTTCAGGGTTAGAACCTTTTTATATTTTTGTGAGGCTGTGTAATTCATAAGCACGCAAAGGTGACGGCTAAAATACCGCTTTATCACAAGAGTAAATGAAATATAAGTATATTTACTTATCACATGGAAGGGAATTTTGTTTCCCAAAGTGAAAACAGTGTCTATGTTCTTAATAACTAATGTATAACTAATTTCAGTAGCATAATTTTACGTTTTTTTAAAAATTCACCCTGTTTTTTTAATCAATTAATAAAATTTGTCGAAAATAGGCTGTACTGTTTGGAATACGGCACAAATTCGGCTGAATATTATGCCTTGGGAGAAAACATAGTTGTTGATGACTAAAATATCTAAAATTCTGCGGTGGTGCTTGAAGATAACAATCCTACTTCAAAAGTTATAAGTGAATGAAGGTCAAAAAACCCCATTTTTTTCATTTTTTTCGCCTTTTTTTTTACATTTTCCTTATTTTCTTGTAAACGAAAAATGCAATCGCCAAGCACCACGGCAGAATTTTAGATTTTAATGTCATTAACAACTGTGTTGCATGGCAAGCCATAATATTCAGCCCAATTTGTGCCGCGCTAAATGTTAGAAGTACTATTTTCTTACTTCCAAGTTTTGTTTTTGCCACTTTGTTTTTTTCAGTGTATTATTCCAACAAAAACCAAAAATGGAAGATTACAACCCAAACTAACTATTCAACACATAAAAACATTGATTTTGTAGCTATAAACATAAATAATGCGTTAAATTCATAAAAAGTCAAAAAATCCAAGTTTTAAGGGCCACCCTAAATATCCGTTTTAGGACAAGTGAGGGGCATTCTAATAAGCAAGTAGGGTACCTGACTCTACCCCCGAAACATATAAAATCATTCGGGATTCATAGCTTGAAAATGAAAAAGTTGATTTTTTTGGCATATTGCTATCTATAAAATTTAATTTAGCATCCAGTAAAATACCAAGATCAGAAATTACATTTACTTTGTCGAGTGAATGACCATTTAAAATATATTGCACGTTAGTATGACATCTTCGGAAGAAACACATGTGTTTGCACTTTTTAAGGTTCAACTCCATAAGGTTAATATTACACCAGGAACTAAATGCATCTAAGTCTTTTTGCAGAAGAATATAATCAGCGTGACGATCATATGTGCGAAAAATCTTTACGTCGTCTGCATACAATAGAACGTTTGAGTGTTTAATGATGAATGTAGATCATTAATAAACAGGGAAAATAACAAAGGCCCCAGATGGCTCCCTTGCGGCACGCCGGATGTAACCGAAATTCCTTTGGAAGTATGCGTTTTAAAACGAACGTTTTGAGTTCTGTTTGACAGATATGAATTAATCCACATAAGGCAATTGTCCGTAAATCCCATAAGATCAAGTTTTTTTATTAAAAGTTTATGATTGACTTTATCGAACGCTTTACTAAAGTCGGTGTAAATAGCATCCGTTTGTTTACGTTGAACAAATCCTCGATTGAGGATTTGTTCAAAGATTAGTAACCGTTGAACAACCCTTTCGAAACATTGTACATTGATAAGGCCTAAAGTATGACCGGCGTAAAGAAAGGGTTTGATGCTATTTTAAAAGAATAACTTAATCATCAAGAAGCGCTTGATGGATCAAAAACTTTTATTTAATGGCAGACGTTACGTCTCATCTACATCAGTTTAATCGATGTTAGAAGAAGTAATAACATTCGGAAACCAATAATCTATTTTGCTCAGGATTTTGAAATTGAAACATTGTTTCACATTCTGAGCCTGCTGAAGCATCGTCAAGAAAATAATTTATCTATTAATAAAAACCATTTTAAAACAATAATTTTTAATATGAGGGAAGCATTTCTCAGCAGGTTTCAGGAATTTAAAAACAGTAGAGCACCTTTAGTATTTGTCAAAAATCCTCTTAACGCTACGATAACCGAGTTGAAATATTCTCCTTCTGAAATTGAAATTGGTAGCTTTGAAATACCAAAGAAGATATGGCACTCTAAATTTGAATGTCTTTGTGTTGAATTGGAAATATTGGAGAAGAAAAAATGTGATCTTTGTTCACAACACAAGTGGTCTGCTTTGAATGACCTGAAGAAGGAAGACTATTACGATCAGTTGAAAAAGCTCGCGGTTGCTGTTCTTTCCCTTTTCTTTTTTACATATGTATGTACAATAGGGTGGACGAAACATTTTTGTTTTCAATTTCAATATTAAATAGTGATAAAAAGTTGTCATTTGCTATTGTTATGTCAATTGTAAAGTTTAAAGACGATTGGAGTAGGGTAAGACGTGCCGCAAATCCAAATGCCGCAGATTTAAATTTATTGAAATTTAGCAAGTTTAAATTTTTTTGGATCTGCAAAAACTGTGTTATATAAATAAAGGAACCATGCTAAGTACATTAAATAAGTTTTAGTTAAAGAAAAATCATTAAAATATCATATCTACCCCTATCTTACTACAACAATGAAAAAATCAGACATGGGGGGATTCAATTACATTTCAATTACAATTACAGGTAATTTATAATTGAAAATTTCCAATTACTAATTACAAGTAATTGTAATTGATTTTGTCCCTCATTTCAATTACAATTACTTGTAATTAGTATAATTGATTTTGTCTCTGATTTCAATTACAATTACTTGTAATTTGTAATTGAAAAATTTCAATTACAATTACTTGTAATTAGTAATTTAATTTTCCAATTACTAATTACATGTAATTGTAATTGAAAAAGTTCAATTACAAATTACAAGTAATTGTAATTAGGCAGTAATCATTACTTCCAATTGAAAGAAATTCAATTATATCCCTAAAAATGTCAAGCTTATCTTGCGTTGCATAATCAACTGTATTATTCAAACGAGCAATACGAAAACTGCATCCATGTTCAATTACGGTGAACACCTTCATAAAGGTAATTATCGCTTACAAAATATTGAAAACTTTGCGGTCAAATATACATTTTTTCATTTAATATTCCGTAGACAATGACATTGTGAAGAAGAAAATAGTTTGAAATTTGCACTTCATATTTACTTGCGTGGTCTAAATTCGTTTCTAAATTACCTCAAAAACTATCCTACAATACTAAAGGCTTTTTTATGGTCTAATACTCCCTTAACATCTTCAGCGCCAGTTGAAAGGTTATATTTGTTCGCTAGTATTATTTTAACACTAAGGCGCCAAATTTCAAAGGGGATTGTTATTATTTTTTATAATTTATATGTAATTGAACATTTTTGTAATTAAATATTTTTTGACAATAATTACAAAAAAAAAGTATGCATTACTTAAAATTTTCAATTACATGTAATTTGTAATTGAAAAATTTCAATTACAAGTAATTGTAATTGATTTTAGTCCCTATTTCAATTACAATTACTTGTAATTAGTAATTGAAAATTTTCAATTACAATTACATGTAATTAGTAATTGCATGTGTAATTAATTACAAAATGTAATTGATATCCCCCAAGTCTGGAAAAAATAGTATATTAAAATATATTTTTAATATATTTTTCATGTTTTCATGTGAAAAAGGTTATAAAATGAATTTTTATGTTTTGAATTATTTTAGGATTAGTTTTAATGAAATTAAAATAATAATAAATATAAAAAACCACCAATAAAATAAAAAATATATATAATAAAAAATATATATAAAATATGTTCAAGGCTTCCGCGACACCTCAAGATGTGGTTCAATCACAATAAAACTTTGTAGAATAACTTCTTACATAAAAAGACAAATTTTTATCACTATTTGAACGGGTAATACAAACATTTATTTTCTGTCATATACCAACGTTCCAGGCTAATGTAAAATCTTTTTCAAGCATGAACATTATCACGACTTAACTGTGAAGTCTTCTTATTGATGAGAACTTGGAGTCATGCCTAAAATTAAGGAGGTGCAAGCGCTTTGTTCGAATTAATAAATATTTATTAAGTATGAAATTTAGTTTTATTTAGTGTAGTACTAAATAAAAGTGGAATAAAAGTTTACTAAGCAAGCATTTGGCTCCCAATTTTTTTTAATTGTTGTAATGTTTATATTTGGCTCTTTGTCTATTACGTTTACCGAAAACTGCGCTAGTATAATGATTAATTACATTTTAATGTCGAGCCAAATTTTGGTACAATCTATGCTGATTTAGTACAATTTTATCATTGGGGCGGTACAATTTATAAATTGTCAGATCCCAACACTTCAATAATATGTAATAAAATGTTTCCGACAAAATGTTCGTTAGAGAATACAAAAAAATGTTTTTCTTCCAAATTTTCGCCCGTCTAAATACTGGTACTCTGTTCAATATTACATTTTCATTATGTAATATTATGCTAATTACCCATAACGTTTTTTTAATAAAAATGCAATTTATTTGTTGGGGGAAAAGAGCTAGTTCCATATTAGTATACGTATTTCACTGGTTGCTCAAGCCAGATCATATTGAAACCTTTTTCCTAATTTTAGAGGAGCCAAAAATACTATATAAGTAATAAAATTCTACAAAACACAATGAGAAGTATGCATGTTATAGAATAATATTACAGTATATTAAAGCTTCAACAAAACACCAACAAACAAACCACGTTTTTATTTTTCCTTACTGTCTTTCTACAATTGGATGGTTTTTTGCCATCTTTTAATTTTAAGTTGTATTTAAATACGGTTTCAGTATTTCAGTCTTATTTAAATGTTCTTACTTAATTGTGGTAAAAATACGGCTGTTTTCTGCAACATAAAAAGTTCATTGTTTTTGCAGATAAAAAATACAAACAACATAAAAAAATGCTTAAAATGTACTTAAAAACTTGTTGAAATACGTGTAATATTAATATTTTTATAGAAAGGAATCAATATATTTTAATTAATTTATGTAAAATAATAAAAATACTGTCAATGGCCACACATTTTTTCATTCATTGAAAAAATCAAGCTGATAAAAACATATGGTTATGTGAAAAACTTAAATAGACTTTAAATGCACAAGAGTGGACATTTAAGTTTCATTTAAGTGCGTGATGAAAAACTAATTTTCATATTTAAATACAACTTAAAGATAAATACGAAGTCAAAAATTGGCCCTAATTGTCCCAGTTTAATTAAGCGTATTAACAAAAAAATTAAACTTTTTAGTTGTGACATCTATCACAATTCCTTTAATCAAGAAAATAATTAAATAATTAAATTCATATGCAAAGAAATAAAATTACGTCTTCAATCGTAAATATTTTTGTAATGGATATATAATGAGTAATGAAAAAACGCAAAATAGGCACTTAATAACAACCTACAATAATGAAGCATGATAAATGATTACGTAAATGTTAATTCTAAATGTATGAATATTTTTGAAACTACGTTAATCTGAGTGACATACTGTCAGCTTATTTACTTTTTATTGCTATGTACTTACCCACGTGAATAGACTTCAAACTTTACTCCATGTCTTTTGAAAATACGTTGAAATTGTCGGTTTCCTCGCATAATTTCCACTTTAAAATGTTGATCATAATCAGGGCTATCGGTGTCTTTAACAAGATTGGTCTTTGTTTTGAATGTCTCGTCCTAGAACAAAAAAGAGAAAAATATAAATACATATGTATGTACATATCGATAGCTTCCCGTAAGAATGTATTAAGCGACACTTTTTTCGAAAATGACTTTTTGATGTGGAACAATACTAGAAGTTAAGCGCCACATTTTCGCCTGGGTTTCGCTGCCCTATCATAGATGCAAAGGAAACTAGAGAGAAAATAAAATTGTATCAACCCTTCCCTTTTAAAAAATCATACTTGCTACAAGAAAACAAAATACACAAAAAACTGTTTAATATAACACAACAACTTTGATGGTAATTCTTTTACAACGGCATTATAACCTTTGTAATGTAATCAACAAAACAACAATACGAGAGCTTTCTTATAGGAGGTTTATTAGATTTGTTCATAAAAACCAAAGTCACTAACCGTAATGTTAATGAGTTTTTTCTAATTTAAATACTACACATGTTTTTTTTTGCATAATTTATTTATTGTATCTTCAATATTTTTGAACTAAGAATAATTACTCGTATCTTAAGTCCAAAATAAAATATACTTTTTAAGTCCAGCCAGTGCTAGACAAAAATAATGTTTGTTACACGGATTTTGCAATCATTTGCGAGTCATCCCTCTAATGTACGGCCAAGAAAAGCAGTATCTCTTCTTTTTAGTCGAATGTAACCAGGTTCATTCAGCATGCTACGCGCCAAAGGGTTTGGATGAGATTCAAGCCTCTTTAGATATGTGACTGCGTGTTTCGCTATTTCTGCTTTAACTGATTTTCTACGTTGGTAGCTGAGGCAGTATCCCATAATTGAATGCCATAACACCATATTGGTTTTAGAATTGACTTGTATAATAAAAGTTTGGAACCTTCATGAATTTATAAGCCCTATTCCTGTAGGGCTGGTATAGCGGGACAGAATTATTGCACGGAATAAAACGGACTTGGGAAGAAATGTGAATATATTTATTGTAAGTATACGCTAGCCCTTTGTTATGGGGCATGATGCAAAACCGTCACTAATGCTTTTCGGCGCTACCAATAATGCTGATAAATACTTCAAATTTAAAAACCCATTTTCAAGCCCTCCAAACTATACTTTCCTGTAAGTCGATTTAATATGTTAATATCTCAAATTAAGGGCTAAAGTTTCATCTATTAAATAAAAAAAACCGCACTAAAAAAAACCAACTCTATCAAAAGTTATAGAATTTTGGCCGCCTTCTCGCGAAATGTCCCACTGTGCACCGTCTGCATACATGTGAACTTTGCTCTAGAAAGAGTAAGAGCACTTGACCATATACCATTTACAAAAACCGATTGTGTTCGATTCGAAAGGTAGGAAGTTATAAAACTGGCAGATGTTCGAGGAAAATTAAAGAAGTGCATGATCTACAGTATCGAGAGCCTTAGAATGATCTAAGAGTACTAAAAAGATAATATTTCCGTTTTCCAATTAGGTGTATTTTGCAGATCAATTGGCCAATAAGTGGGTTTTCCAATTAATATCACGTACAGGCGCATTTTTAAAATTGTGTCAAACAAAACACTTTATTTTAGAGTAATTAGCCTTCATCCCTACAACGCTAAACGTATGTTTAGCGTTGTAGTCGCCTGATGTTATGAAACAAGGACCGAGTGATTTGTAGAAGTCGCTATATTGACTCTCTGATATTTCAAATCTAGGAAGCGAAGAAATGACTAAGTTTTGATGAAATGCTTCAATGCAAATGGTTGTTGCTTGAAGGTAGTCCTCACAAAAATCACACAGTAAACGATGTTTGATTCGAGCCTTTATTAGTAATTCTGAATCACCACATGCTCTGCCACGAGGGTCCTTAGTGTCATATAATATATACACGGAAAATAAAGATCAAACTTCATCCGTTAAGACATCAATTTAGTCAAATCTATGGGCAATGTGATGCAAGAAATGCTAAAATTTCAATATATGATATTTCAGGCTGTGCTTAACAAACCATTAACTGTTTAGTTTTCGGAACTTAGTTATTTCTTTGATTTACTCACCTCCTAGATTTACAATATCAGAGTGTCAGTACAGCCACTTTTACTAATCACTAGGTCCTTGTATCTTTTCAGCTAGCGACTATTCCGCTAAACATATCGTCACATAAAATGCAAAAGGCCGTAACTACACTTTTTAGTTTTTTACAGGAGAAGGAATAAACGTTATAAATTAAACACTACTTAAAACTTAATATCCACATTTTAGATTCAAACTTAGAAAACAAACATAACACACATTGAAAGATAATCAAAGCCAACTTTGTTTTGATTTTTTTTTGGAAAAGTGCAGGTACGGCTTTTTGGTTTAGTTGACGTTGCAGTTACGGCCTTTTGTTTTTCACCAATAAAGTCGTTACTTTCGGACGTATACATGTAAAATTTGCTGTGTAGATGTGTTTCGGTTAAGTTCGTCATAATCAATCAAAAAGTAAATTTTGAATTTTTGAGTAGTTACGGCCTTTTGCATTTTTGGTGATGATATGTACGTTTTGGGGACCATGACTAATTACACCGAAAGGTCTTGTTTTGTTTAACGAAATTTTAACTTAGTAGCCAACAAAAAATATCTAATGTTATTGATTTGCGTAATTTAGAGAAAACTGATTTTTAGCATTAGTACAATTATCCTCAGATTATTCACCGACTATTGAAATCCATAAGAATCAATATAATCGACGACAAGCATTCGCATAATTTTTTTAAAATTTAGGAATTCGGAGAATGTTTGATTTTGATAAAAACCCCAAGTTAGCTGTAACATGTATCTGTATATATCGAAGGAAAAATTCAAAGAGAATACATGATGCCGAATAGCATCGCTGAAAAATTACCTGGAGGAACTTGAGCCAACTCTACATTCATTATTGGGTTCATGTTAAAACCTCAAAAGAGTCGTACGTAGGGAGTTTATTCCACATACGAACTGTTCGGCTAAAAAACGAATTCTCACTTTAACGCTTAGTGCGATTCACTGTCCAATCGACCACAAATGGATGAGCCGCTGCATTGAACAGTAATATGGAATGTCAATTGAATAGAAAGACTTTTAAAGTTTAGACAATCTGTACTTTTTTGATCGGTTGATTTGGGCGTGCAAACATACATATGTATACTCAGCAAAAACTTCACTTACCAAGAAGCTATTTAATAATGAGAAATCGTTGTCGCAACTACTTACAATTCCACTGAAAGAACTACTTATTTTTGCTCGGGATGTCGCTAAAAGAAGCCATACAAATTAGAGTTCTGCACAATTCAACAATATTTAAAAAAACAAAAATTCCATGCCATGTTATGTTATGCCAACTCGAACAAGCTGTTGTGCCATGTTGTGCCAACTCAAACTCACTGTCATTACCAGCGTTGTCAACTTTGAAATTTCAAAACGCACCAAAGTGGAGAAAAAACGCACCATTTACGAGAAAACGCACCAAGTTTTACAATTTCTTTTTTATTTAAAATCTTGAAAGAATTAATTTTCCAAAAAAAGTATAATATTTTTGTTTTAAAAATATAACAATAAAACAGTCTTAAAGTTAAAGGTTAAAAAAAAATTAAATCATAAAACTTAACAAAAATAAAAAAAACTAAACAAATATGTTTGTATTCAGTTGTACTAGATAATACATTTTTTTTTATTTCATATATTGCATACACAACTTTTTAAATAGAAATCAGCGATCATTCACAATATACATTGTTTAACAAAAAACTTAACAATAACATTTTACTACAATCCAAAATTCTAATGTTGAATCAATATTTTTCCATTGCATAAGGTAAACCATTCGCCATCCGTTTTCAATACTAGACAATATTTCGATATCGGATGCAAATTGTACTGCTAATGGCATGATATCATTTTTGCAATGAGATAAAACATTTTTTACGTTTAAAACGTTAATTTTTTGTAAAATTTCAACATTAGAAGGCAGTCTCGCCCGAATCTTTTCAACTAATTTTTTTGTGAATTTACAAAAAGTTTTTGGTATATCTTTCTTTGCTTCATTGCTTATTTTCTTTAATGCGCAAGCTTCTTTAAACTTAAAACCCAAATAACAAATATTAAAAGATGTATTGATATCACCTGTTAAAAAATTCGAATTCAATGTCAGGCTCAGTCAGCAGCGTTGTCAACTTTGAAATTTCAAAACGCACCAAAGTGGAGAAAAAATGCACCATTTAAGAGAAAACGCACCAAGTTTTAGAATTTCTTTTTTATTTAAAATCTTGAATGAATTAATGTTCCAAAAAAGTATAATGTTTCTGTTTTAAAAATATAACAATAAAACAGTCGAAACAAAATTAAATCATAAAACTTAACAAAAAATAAAAAAAAATAAACAAATATATATCTGTACCTCGGAGGGATACAACACTATGTCCATTTTCATAACTTTACAGGAGAGGAGTTTTAAACACATGGTGTTCTATCTCTCTAAATGAAAGTGGACTTGGTGTTGTTTTAAAACATGCTATATGCGGTTCTAACTTGTTTTTGACATAGTGCTCTATTCCCCTATGAAATATGAGAAAAGCTGGTTTTAACTCTGTAATAAAGTCAATATGGAAAAAAAATGGACATAGTGTTGTATCTCTCCGAGGTACAGATATATATTTCATATATTGCATTCAAAACTTTTTAAATAGTGTTGGTTGAAACCTTTATGTCACAGCAGAAGAGCTTTCAATCTAAGACCAAAAGTGAAACACGGTGTCTTCAATTCAAAAAAGATAAAGTATATTTCTTAAAATTAATTATGTATAATAAAATACGTCTTGTTCATTACACGTTTTATGAGCCAGTGAAAAATGTACAATGTGTAATAATTAAGGCGCGCAAAAATATGACAGTTTAAAAAACATCGAATCAATTACAGTGTTGTATACATTTGGATTGAAATAGGGTTTCATCATCATCAACAATCTCCCCCACAAGCCAAATGTGTATAAAAATATTACATTTGAATTTTTAAAAGATTACAACCATTTATATGTTTCTGCTTAGTTAAGACTTTTGTGAGAATATCAGCTGCGTTGTCATCAGTTGTAACGTATTGTATATCGACCACCTTCTCTTCATATTTCTCTCGAATGTAGTGATATCGAATGTCGATATGCTTACTTTTTCTTTGAACTGTTGGATTCTTCACCATAAACGCTGCTGCTTGATTATCAGATAATAAAGGAGTCTGGCTTTTAATGTATTGCTTAAACCCCATCTCGTTTATTAAACCACGGATAAAAACGACTTCTTTGGTTCCCTGGCATAGAGCTATATATTCGGCCTCCATAGTACTAAGAGCCACAACTGGTTGTTTACGTGACTCCCACGCGACATGACCACTTGCCATGAACATCACATGAATATGATTTTCTATCATATGTATCGCTCCCCCAGTCAGAGTCTGTAAAGCATATAAATTGTTCTATATTATTAGAATATGTAATTTTACCGATAGGATTCTTCTTCAGATATCTTAGCACGTATTTCGCAGCTTGAAAATGCTCCCTATGTGGATGAGAGTTAAATTGGGATAACTTAGAGATCACATGTATTAAGTCAGGTCTAGTAATCACAGCCAAATACATAAGAGCCCCAATTAGACTTTGATAACTCTTTGTGTCCAAGTTGTCGCAATTACCTTCACACTTTGTAAGAACTGTACCACCCGCCCAGGGTGTAGCTGCTGGCTTGCATTCATACATACCCCACTTTTTCAGTATTTCTTCAGTATATTTCTTTTGATGAATAGTTAGTTATGTCGCCTCGAAGACCATCACGATTGATTTCCATCCCAAGATAAAACGATACAGGACCACGATCGACTGCTTCCACCTAATTATTTAAATTTTCTATAATTTGTTTCATCTGCATTTCATTTGAACATGCCACCAACAAATAGAAATCAGCGATCATTCACAATATACATAGTTTAACAAAAAAATTAACAATAAAAAAAAGCAGAAGAATAAAAAAACTTGCACATACATAGTATGTATTTTTGCATTCATTTATTTGTACAAGCTGATGCATTTTTTTACATTAATTTGGCCATAAAACAGATTTAATTGATTCTGATGTTTTGTAAACATCATTACTATTAATGCGGCAATTAACGCTATCTGGAAGTTCGTAAGTTTTACAACAAGAATTTTCCAGTTATAATCCATTTTTAATTCGAAGTAATGCATTAACAGCACTTAAAGACAATCGGTTACGTATCTTTGATTTAAATAACTTCATTGAACTAAAAACGTGCTTAACTTCTGCATTTGAGTATGGAAGTGACAAAATTTTAAACGCGATATTTGTTAGTGTATGAAAATGGTTAATATTAAGTGCGTCTTTATAACATTTAACTTCAGTCCAAAATTCTAATGTTGAATCAATATTTTTCCATTGCATAAGGTAAACCATTCGCCAACCGTTTTCAATACTAGAATATTTCGATATCGGATTAAAATTGTACTGCTAATGGCATGATATCATTTTTTATGTTTAAAACGTTAATTTCTTGTAAAATTTCAACATTTGGAGGCAGTCTCGCCCGAATCTCTTCAACTAAATTTTTGGTGAATTTACAACAAGTTTTTGATATATCTTTCATTACTTATTTTCTTTAATGCGCAACCTTCTTCAAACTTAAAACCCAAATAACAAATATCAAACGATGTATTGATATCACCTGTTAAAAAATCGAATTCAATCTCAGGCTCAGTTAGTTTGGACATCAAAATTTTTAAGAGATTGTGCAAATCATCAAATAATTTAGTCTGGTCGGCATTTTTTGACTCAAATGAGAGATTAACACGTTGCACCTCTTTTAAAATATCGGATAAATATACTAAGTAAACATAATTAATATCATTATTGTATTTATATTTTTGTTGGTTAGATACAAAATTTTGTTGAGATGTTGGAAATGTATTAAATGGCGTTTTTAATTCAAGCCATATTTTTAAAATTGCTTTGACTTTTCCATTAAAAGCTAACGAGTGTCTGTAATCAATGGAACTCTTTATCAGTATTATCAGGATACTCGTTATCAGTATTTATTAAATGATATATTTGTTCGCAGGTCTTTTGCCTAACAGCTGAATGGGAAAACCAATGTGTTTCGTAGGGATAGCAAATTCCTTACAGTGAAATGTTTCTTTTTTTTAACATAACACAAATTAATACAACAACAATACCGTTTTACTTTGTGCATATGATTTGGTATGTCTTAAACATCATTACTAGTTGTTCTTATTATAAAAATGTAAATGTAAAAATGACTATGAATATTTAGCACTGTTGGTCTCACCAAAAAAAAGCACCAAAATTTAAAAAAAAGCGCACCACGCACCAACTCGTGAAATTTTCGCACAAAAAAATTGAAAAGGCACCCAAAATGGTGCGAAACGCACCAAGTTGACAACGCTGGTCATTACATGTCATTGCAAAGCATCTATACTGTTGTGACCTGTTGTGCTGATCAACATGTTGTATAAGCGCATATAAATAAGGTTTTAAGTTGTGCGTATTATTTGTTTGAGGTGATAATCAGCAATTGCCTTATAGAGTTAATCTGAATACTAATAAATAAAAGAATTTAACGCAAGCATTTTTATAATGTATCTAGATAAATAGTGTGCATTTTTTCTTTTATTTATTGATTTTGATTTATTTTCATTAACCTAGCCTCTTGGCCATAATCGGTTACAATATTCTGCTTATATATTATTAACAATTAACAAATTTTGTAATAAAATTAAAAATTTAAACTTTATAAGATGTTCAACCATCTTAGACAAGATAGATAATATAGATATTGGTCTAAATTCACTGCTACCTGCATAAACGCAATTCTTTTTTATAAGAATAATCTTTGCAACCTTCCATAATAGTGGAAAAGTACGTCTACTTTTATTTAATATTGAATCAACTAAATATAATATATGATTTCTAATAATTAGCATTATTAATTTAATAAACTTAAGAGCAAAGCAATCATATATTTTTTTTATTTATTATTTATTTATTAAAAGGTAAAAGTTACAATATAAATGAAGAACCTTGCGAAGCCATTTCGGCTTGTCTGCAGATTAAAAATCACAAAATAATGTAATATTAAACATTTTAATTTCCAAATAATATTTTAAATTTAATTATGACTAAAAAGAAGTTTAATACAATCATTTTTTTATTTATTTATTTATTTATTTATTGAAGTCAATGGATGTTATCCTTACAGACTATTACATAAAAACTTAAATAGTAGAGATTTTATTATATTAGACAGTATTTAAAATTACAATTAAATTTCTTTTAATTATATTTAAATTTAAAGAGAAATCAATATTTTTATAAAAATTATTGAATTGATTGCACAATCGCACAAGAGGATCAGCCATAGCCACAAATAACTGTTTTGTGATGTAAGGGTCGGAAAATTCTTTTGACCAGCGCTTAATAAATGCAAGAACACCTCGAGCCTTATTGACAGTCATTGTAATATGAGATATAAAATTAAGCTTAGGATCCAGCAAAATTCCAAGGGCCAAAAATGAAGCAACTACTTCCAACTCATGTTCTCCTAAGAAGTAGTTAACAGTGATAAAATCACTCCTTGAAAATTTCATGCATTTACATTTTTTAATATTTAAAACCATCATGTTGTGTCTACACCATAAAACAAGATTGTTGAGGTCACTCTGCAAATTTATATGATGTGCATAATGCTTGAAGCTATAAAAGATTTTGACATCATCAGCATACATTAATACATGTGAGGAGTTTATAACACTGGGAAGATCATTAATAAAAATGGAAAAAAGAATGGGTCCCAGGTGACTTCCCTGGGGAACACCGGATAAAACAGCAATACATTTTGATGAACGATTATTAAAACGAACAGTTTGACTACGACATGTTAAATACGACTGCAACCAATTAAGGCTAATGCGGGTAACACCAAGCATGTTTAGTTTCATCAGAAGAAGCTTGTGGTTGACCTTATCAAATGCTTTGCTAAAATCTGTATATACAGCATCAGTTTGTTTCTTTTCAATAAAAGCAGAGTTTATTAAGGAGGTTAGTTGAAGAACATTTGTAGTAGTTAAACAACCCTTTCTGAAGCCGTGTTGATTGGATGATAAAATAGAAGAAAATTGATGACAGAGGTAATCAGCAACAATTTTTTCAAACAATTTTGGAATGGCACTTAGTTTAGCTATTCCCCTGTAGTTCGTGATTTCAGACTTATTACCAGATTTGTATAATGGGATAATAAAAGATTCTCTCCAAAACTTAGGAAAATAACCATTTATAATAGAAATATTGAATAAAAATGTTAACGAAGTAGCTATTAACTCTGCGCAACGGTTTAAAATACAGCTTGGTACACGATCAGGGCCATGGTTAAATGACATCTTCAATTTCTTCAAGTTATATACAACTTCAGTCAAATTTAATGTTGGAAGACAAATGTTGTTGTTAGAATGGCTAATGTATGGATGTTCATTTTTATCATTAAATTGATCGTTGGAGTAAGTACTGGCAAAAAAATCAGCAAACATGTTGGAAATAATACTTTCATCACTAGATTCACATCCACAAAACTTCATTACAGAGGGATAGCCGCTAGATTTTCTTTTCGAATTTACAAAAGTATAAAATGATTTCGGATCACGAGTAAATTTATTTTTCATGCCATTGATATAATTGTTATATAGCCAACGATTAAAAGAGTTATATTCAGCACGGCAAACTGCATATTTTCCGTAATCTATTGTCAGACCAGACTTCTTAAATTTTTTATAACTTTTATTTTTTAAGTTTTTTAACCTTGAGAGTTCCTTAGAATTCCATGGTGGACCAACTGGCGGTTTAATTTTTATTTTAGGTACACAAACTTCAAAATAAGAATATATTTTACTATAAAACTTAGTAATTATTGTGTCAATACGCGAGGCACTTTTAATACTCATGGAAGTAGACAACAAATCATTCCAACAAGTAGTTCTTAACAGATCATTTAATTTAGTGTAATTGGTTTTCTTAAAGCAATAAATTTTATCAGCATTATAACGATTCGAGACAAATTGAGATGGTATTGAGATGCTGAATTCGATAGTTGGGTGGTACCGATCTTCTGGCAAAGAAACAGGCTCAGTGCGATTTAAGGAACAGTCATCTGGATCATTGGTGAATATCAGATCAAGCAAATTTCCACTGTCATTATACACATGATTCAATTGATAAAGACTCATAAAAAAAATTCAGCGAATTCATTGCTATTAAAAATTTAAAGTTATAATATTTATCGATTCTAAAGGGAACATGTATAGGTTTTAGAAAAAACAAAACATTTATAATAATAAATATTAATAAAAAAAATTAATAAAAAATTGAATAAAAATTTAGAAACAATTGTTGATTGATGAAATAATTTTTGCAAATATTTTTCCGTGCATTGATATTAATCCTGGCTTTATTTAGGACATCTATGGGTATGCTGTTTAGTATTTTAGGTAGCATCACTGGTAGTGTGTTTCTTCCATACTCGTTGGTAAATCTTTTGACAATGTATCTTCCTTCTGTGTTGCTTCTAGTCAGATAGTTGTGGTCAATTTGGTTTGTGTTAAAAAATTCGATTGCAATCGATGTATTATAATGGGTGATTTTTTTGAGGTTAGGATTTTCATGCATTAGTATTTGACAGATCACGTGAGATTTCAGACATGGTGCCAAAGAGAAAGATGCTCAGTATGCTTTGACATTTCATCATGAATAGACTTACTAACGAGCAACGCTTGCAAATCATTGAATTTTATTACCAAAATCAGTGTTCGGTTCGAAATGTTCAAATGTGACAAATTTTGTTCAGCGATGAGGCTCATTTCTGGTTAATGGCTACGTAAATAAGCAAAATTGCCGCATTTGGAGTGAAGAGCAACCAGAAGCCGTTCAAGAACTGCCCATGCATCCCGAAAAATGCACTGTTTGGTGTGGTTTGTACGCTGGTGGAATCATTGGACCGTATTTTTTCAAAGATGCTGTTGGACGCAACGTTACGGTGAATGGCGATCGCTATCGTTCGATGCTAACAAACTTTTTGTTGCCAAAAATGGAACAACTGAACTTGGTTGACATGTGGTTTCAACAAGATGGCGCTACATGCCACACAGCTCGCGATTCTATGGCCATTTTGAGGGAAAACTTCGGAGAACAATTCATCTCAAGAAATGGACCGGTAAGTTGGCCACCAAGATCATGCGACTTGACGCCTTTAGACTATTTTTTGTGGGGCTACGTCAAGTCTAAAGTCTACAGAAATAAGCCAGCAACTATTCCAGCTTTGGAAGACAACATTTCCGAAGAAATTCGGGCTATTCCGGCCGAAATGCTCGAAAAAGTTGCCCAAAATTGGAATTCCGAATGGACCACCTAAGACGCAGCCGCGGTCAACATTTAAATGAAATTATCTTCAAAAAGTAAATGTCATGGACCAATCTAACGTTTCAAATAAAGAACCGATGAGATTTTACAAATTTTATGCAAATTTTTAAAAAAAAAGTTCTCAAGCTCTTAAAAAATCACTCTTTAGATATTTTTAACATTTAATACATGATGATCAGCAGCAATATTATTGTATCTATGTTGTTGTATATTTGTATTTCTATGTAGGTCGTGGTTTGTTGTTAAGGTTCTTCTTTGTTTGTTATATGGTTGTAGTATTTTAATTATTTGATTTTGTGTTTGTTGTAGTTTATTACGATAGGGTGAGTTTCCCCAGGCAGTTATACGAATATAGGATTCCGCCAAGGAAAAATAGGCTTGTCTCAGGACATTATTACTTGAACAATAACTTAGGTGGTGGAGCATATACGCAGCTTTCCTGAGCTTTTTACGAACCTGCTCTATTTGAATTTGCCATTTAAAATTTTGTTCGACAATTACACCAAGATATTTGTACGTATTTTCAATCTCTATTTGGGTGTTGCATTGGTCATTTTCATTATTAAAGTTGTCCGTTTTATTGTTGTGAAGACATTCTAACCTATGAAATTTTATTTTAATGTCTGCATAGCGAAATTTTTTGGGTTTTATGTGCATTAGTTTAGTTTTAGATGCATTTATTACCAAGCCATGATCATGACACCAGCGAACGGCAGTATCAAGTTGATTTTGCATAATTGCCGTTGCATCGTGCAGGTTTCTGTGAGCAACAACAATAGCAGTGTCGTCTGCATAAGCAAAAGTTTTGGACATCGATAATGTTTTAAACAGCTCGTTAGAGTAAATTAAATACAATATGGGACCTAACTTAGATGGTGTACCACATATTTCAATTCGGTTTCAATTCGGTTTCCTCGCTAAGATTCTGTGAAATTTTCACAACAAATTTCCTGCATGTTAGATAGTTCTGAAAAATTTCTAAACAGTGACCTCTAATGCCGATTCTCTCCATCATAATTAATAATTTCTGATGAGATAGCGTGTCAAACGCTTTGCTAAAATCAATGAACATTGTGAGAAAGTGAAGATTTTTACTTAATTGTCCATTGATATAGTCAGAAAAGTTTCTCAGTAGCTTGTTGATATTTTTTCCTTTTTGTAATCCAAACTGGTTTTTGTCGATTAGTTTGTGTTTATGTAGTCCGTTAGTCTCCGGCATATTACTTCTTCAAATATCTTTTCCATTACAGGCAGTATAGATATTGGTCGATAGTTGTTGCAGTCCGATTTTATGCCGTTTTTATATACTGGGCGCACATACGATATTTTAAATATATCAGGTATTAATGTAGAGTCTATAATGAGATTCACCAATTGTGTTATTACCGGAGTTAAAGTTTCGGAGTTGTTTTTTAGATCAGAAGGTCTGATTCTATCAAAACCTGGACCTTTGTTGACATTTAATTTATTAATTATATTAAAAATTTCTTCATTTGTTGTATTTATTAACTGAAATGAATTTACGAAATTCATTTGAGACGATATTATTATCTTTATGTCACATTTATGTAGAATGTTTTCCACGTTTTCTTTGAAATTCATTGCAAACTTGTTGCACGTTAGTCTTACGTCTAAGTTTTTAAAGTTTCTCTCTACTACTTCATCAATATTGTTTAATTTTTTCCCTAATATGTCATTCATAATTTGCCACGTGACTCGAAAGTTATTTCTATTTTCATGGAATTTTTTTTATATAGAATTGATTTTTTGCGTAATTCAATCTTTTATTTAAAACGTTTCTATATCTTTTGTAATCATTTTCGTTATTTTTATTATTTCGATTTCTGCCCATTTATTGTAAAGTTTATCCCTAGTTTCACACTGTTTTATTAAAGTATCACTTATCTATGGAAATGGTATTCTGTTTTTCTTTTTTATAATTTTGACTGTTGATGTTTCATAAATCGAATTAAATTTTTTACAAATTGCACTAAACATTTCATTAGGATTTGTCAGATTAACGATTTCTTGCCGATTTGTTTGTCGTATTAGTTGATTTACTTTATTATTACATATTTTTGTTTGTTGGGTATTACATTTTTCAACTGTGTTTACAAATTCATTACAGGAGAGAGAACAGAAGAAAGCTTAATGATCAGATATTTTGGTTCTTATTATTGATACATGTGCATGTGCATGTGTGTTTATGTTTTTGTTTTCAACAAATATATGATCAATGCATGTTTTTTTATTTAAATTTATTTCTTCTCTTATCCCTTCATTAATCACTGATTTCATTCCATTTGACAAGAGCATATCTAAATATTGTGTTGTTGCTGAGTTTTCTTTTAAGAGATCGATATTAATATCACTTATAATTACTAGGCTTTTTTGCCTTTTAAGAGTTTTAATTTGCTCATCAAGCTCTTTAATAAAGGAATTAACATTCAGAGATGGTGGTCTATAGATTGCAAAGAGTGATATGTTTTCTATGGTATCTAAGTTTATATGTAGTGCTTCAAAATATGTTTCTACATTGAATTGTCTCTTTTATATAGATAGCTAATCCTCCACCTCTTCTTCCTTCTCTGTTCTTAAAAGTTGCATTGAATCCATCAATTTGATAAAAAGAGCAATCCTAATCATTCAGATTTGTTTCTGCTAACACAATAATTTTGATTTGATTTCAAATATTTTTAGTTGTAGCCAAGAAGTTGTTAAAGTTTGTGCGCATGGAGCGGATATTTAGAAAAATAATGGAAAAGGGATAACTTAAAAATTCAGATTTAATTTGTTGGAAGCTTTCAACTGTTTCAAAAGTTATTTTATTAATTTTTTTTTAGATTTATTTTTTTTTTTTTTTTATTATATTAGTTTCTTGAAATAAATAGATTTTTTATTACTAAACTAGAAGTTCAATATTTACATTACGAATTGAAATTGCTGTTGAATTTTCCGTTTTCTTGGCGAACACCATTCCATCACGAACCCATACGAATTTCCACCCATTGTCCAACAGTATTATCAAATTAAAAGCTCAAACATCTCGAAAACATCCACAGCACGAAAAGAGAAACCACTACATGAAAAACTAGAAAACTCAATCAACCCATCACGATCAACATTTTGATTAGAGGAAAAATCATTATTGAGAACATCAGTGTCAACATTATCCAAATCCTTAGGACCATCCGCCAATCCATTTTTATTTAAGATAGACTGCTTCTATCATCAAAAATTGAAGCATAAGCTGTTCTCTTAAATTTTCTAATTACCGTTTTAGCCTTGTTGCTGCATCTACAAAAAACTCTCCAATTCACAACAGTCCTATCACGCAAATATGTTCTATATGCCAGGTGTCTAAGTGATCCCCGTAATTTCTTATTAATCGTCGCTTAAAAGGAACAATTAAATGCAGTAACTTCATATGGTCATTTAAAATTTTTGATCATGATGATTGATCATCAACACTATGAGTCAAATACATTTCATCAAAACTACAGTTTAAAACCATACATAGATTCTACCAACCTCATAATAACTGCATTATAATCATAAAACTCATAATATTGTCGTGCAACTGACTGTAAAACTTTGAGTGAAACAAAAATAAAAGAGTGACGACTTATGTCGGGACACTGGAATTGATTAGATATCTGCACCAACTCAGGAGACGATACAAAGAAGCAATCCAGCAAGGAAGTAGAATTATATCGAATATCAAAATAAGTAGGCATAGAATTGTGAACCATCCTCTACAAATATTACGAAATCTTAAAGACTTAACTTGATCATATAAATTGTTATTAAAATCATCCATAATTACAATGTTTCAATAGCGAACAAGTAAATCAGACACCTCATTCCCAACTAAAATCTTCTCATTCCCAAGTATAAGTTCAACAAACAGACACTAAACGACTCCATAACTCGTGCCTACATATACCACCTTATTTTCAATATTTCACAAAACATAAATTGCAACTCCGCTACCCCTACCACTAGGCCGAACACGTCTATGGCAAACATATCCAGAAATATCAATAACATTTGTGGAGATCGTGTCCTTTAGCCATGTTTCACTAACACCAAAAAAGTCCAGAAAACTGCCATTCAGCAAGGCGTTGATCTCCAAAAATTGGGTTTAAATTAAAACTAGCGCAATTTAAATGACCTTTATTAAGATTCCTAGCAAAATTATTTAAATTAGAGCGCAAAATCAAATTATCACTGGCAACATAAACTAGATTATCTCTAACAGACATTTTTAAATAAAAGCAATAAATAAATGTATATGTATCATATTAATTCATGCAGCAGCAGAATATTAACATATGAATATGAAAATTTATTCTACAAAATTAATTTTTAAATTTCTTATAAAGGAATTTACTAAGCGATTGTAAAAAATCTGGTAATTTCTTCTGAATTATTTTTTAGTCCATTGAAGAAATATAACAATAAAAATAGGTATGTAGTAAAATTTAGAAATGTAAAACGAACAAAATATGTACATTTACAAATTAGGCAAAGTAAATTTCCCGCGTCATTGTTTTTGCTTTTACGGCATACTCATACATATGTTTATAAGATTAGTTTTTATTTATTTATTGCTGGGAAGTTCTAACACGTGAATCATTTTGTCTATATATATAACTAAGTGTATTTATTAAAATACATTTCAAAATTATGCGTTTAAAGAAATTCTCTAAAAACAATAAAAATAATAGTCAGCTGCATGAAGAAATTTTCTTATTGTATTTTTTCTTTTCACTTTCTTTATGCATGTCATAAACAACACACGTAACTAGAAGACATCATATTAAACAAGTGTGGCATGAGTTGGTGCAGATATCTAATCAATTCCAGTGTCCCGACATAAGTCGTCACGCTTTTATTTTTGTTTCACTTAAAGTTTTACAGTCAGTTGCACGACGATATTATGAGTTTTATGATTATAATGCAGTTGATATGAGGTTGGTAGAATCTATAGTTATATAGACTCATAGTGTTGATGATCAGTTAAAAATTTTAAATGACCATATGAAGTTACTGCATTTAATTGATGTTCTCAATAATGATTTTTCCTCTAATCAATATGTTGATCGTGATGGCTTGATTGAGTTTTCTAGTTTTATGTAGTGGTTTCTCTTTTCGTGCTGTGGATGTTTTCGAGATGTTTGAGCGTTTAATTTGATAATACTGTTGGACATGATTGCTTTGCTCTTAAGTTTATTAAATTAAAAATGCCAATTATTAGAACTCATATATTATATTTAGTTAATTCAATATTAAATAAAAGTAGACGTACTTTTCCACTATTATTATTTATTCCTATAAAAAAGAATTGCGTTTATGCAGGTAGCAGTGATTTTAGACCAATATCTATATTATCTATCTTGTCTAAGATTTAAGTTTAAATTTTTAATTTTATTACAAAATTTGTTAATTGTTAATAATATATAAGCAGAATATTGTAACCGATTATGGCCAAGAGGCTAGGTTAATGAAAATAAATCAAAATCAATAAATAAAAGAAAAAATGCAAACTATTTATCTAGATACATTATAAAAATGCTTGCGTTAAATTCTTTTATTTTTAGTATTCAGATTTACTCTATAAGGTAATTGCTGATGATCACCTCAAACAAATAATACACACAACCAGGGTTCCCAGATGTTTTTCGAGTCCCATCCCCAATTTGAAAATTTGCATCCCCAAAAATCCCCAACAAATATTTTAACTATCCCCAAAATTCCCCACTGAAAACTATACTGTTTTCATTGAAATTAACACATGAATAACTTATTTGCACTATAGTTAGCTTCATTTAAAAAATTTAGTGTATACTTTTTTATGTTTTATTTAACAAACTAAGTTGATTGAGTGAGGCTTTACTTCATTAATTCTGGGGATTGATTAATAGAGAAATGATATTTGGTAATTAAAATAGTTATGTAATTTTAATTTAATAGCCTGCTACTATACCCAAACTTTGGTAACTTTGCTGTATTTTTTTATTTTTTTTTTTTCTTTAACAAGAGTTGTAATAGTCCAACCAGTGTAGTAATAATGTAAGAAAATATAAATTTACTCTTGATTGTTGTTGTTTTGTTTAATCTTTGATAATTTGTGATAAATTGCTTTGACTTAATTCTTATTCACAATAGTTTTTCTACTTAAAGCTATCTTTAGCTTATCTAAGGGCTAAGGTTTCCTGATGAGCTAAATTAAGCATATGGCAAAATGGCCATATACACCAGGTTACCCCACGAAAATAGAAGTATAATTTAATAACAATTTGGATTTAATTGCACGCTATTAAATAAAATTAAAAGGTCATTATTTTTTAAATGTATATTCTTTCTCAAGATTTGAGTAACTAGTTCAATTATATTATTCTTAAGATTTTATGGGTTCCTTTGGTGAAAAAAATATTTCTATAAGCATTGCAAGTTGGTACGTAAGTTAACTTTAACAGGTCTAGAAACAAGGTCGTTTCAGCGTAATCTTGATATTTATAAGCTTTTGGCCAAAATTCCCCTAAGTTACTTTGACGTTTTTATAGGTATTTTTCTTAATTGTGATTTATAAATGTCTCTTAAAACATTGTTAATTACTTCTGGTGAAAATTGCAGTGGATAATAACTCGGAAAATATGGGCGACCGCCACTTTTTTACTTATTTTTTAATTCTCTATAATTTAAATAATAAAATTACAATAATCCAAAATGTAAACGAAATCAAAATAAAATTCCCCAAAAAATCCCTAAAATATAGAAACTATCCTCAAAGAAATCCCCAATCCCCCAAACGAATTTGTTATCCCCATAAGTAAATAAAAATCCCCGATTTGGGGATAAATCCCCTCATCTGACAACACAGGGGAAAAAAAAGACTATGTGAATGTCAAGCCTCTCCCTATTACTGTTCAAAAGTTAAGCTATTTTTACCAGCATCCGTATTTTATGGGCACACTATTCAAGCCTCTGTCTATAACTTTTTTAAAGATAGCGTCACATAGATAAAATAACATCACCTATTCGGACACCCTTTAATTTTCAATTTTGAATTAAAGACCTGTTGTTATAGAGGACTTGGCCACAAAGATTCTTTGTAAATTTCAATTATCTGTTTATAACGGTTCAAAAGTTTGGCGATATATATCAAATTACATGAACTATTGGGACATCCTTTACATTATAATTCCAAATATTTATGCTTTTTATTATACCAGAGAAAGTAGTGGACATTCTGGCTAATTTTCAAGTGTTTGTGTTTAACGGTTCAAAAGATAGGGCCATATATATCAAATTACATAATATATGGGGACACCCTTTAATTTCTAAATTTAAATTGTATACTTGCTATAGTGGACTTTGCAATAAAGGTCCCTTGTACATTTCAGCTATCTGTTGATAACAGTTCAAAAGGTTGGCCACATACATAGAATTACATGAACAATTGGGACACCCTTTTATTTTCAAATTCAAATTGTATACCTTTTGTTATAGCTGATTTAGCAATACAGGTTCTTTGTAAATTTCAGCGGTCTGTGTACAACTGTTCAAAAGTATGGCCATATACATCAAATTAAATGAACTATTGGAGCACCCTTTAAAATTTTGAATATTTATACATTTTTTTATAACGGTCATAGTAATAGACATTCTGTCAAATTTTCAAGGTTTTGTCTATAACGGTTCAAAAGATAGGCTCAAATAGGTCAAATTACGTCACCTATGGGACGACCCTTTAAATTTTAAATTTATTTTTTTATTAATTTCTGCTGTTGGGAGCTATAGCAACACGCAATTTTTTAAAATTTTAATTTGGTGCCCTTTACGGTTCTTAATACACGTAAAAAACATGTATGTTGTATGGGGACACCCTTTAATTTTTAATATAATGAACTGATTTTAAAATGGGACCAACCTGAAAGCATAACCTTTCAAATAAAGGAAAAAATTTTAAAATCGGTTCAGAAATGGCTGAGTTCTGCGGTTACATACATAAAAGAAAAGCAACATTCAGAAGAATAGATAACCTCCTTCTTTTTTGAAGTCGGTTAAAAAAAACATAAGTGAATCAACTTGTTACCAATCAACTTGCTTAGGATCCAAATAATAAGTAAATACAATTAAAAAAAATAATATTCACAGATGGGTAAAATAATACGATGTCATTTATAAAATTAATTCTGTTGTAAAAATATTTATACAGAGAAAAGATACTTATATCACATGAGGGCATGTCCATGTACATACCTATATTTATATAAATGTGTTTGAAATACAATATGCATAGATAATAGAAGGCCAATGCATTCCAGCATTTATTTTATTACTCTATCAATGGTTCCCAAACGTAGTAGGTATATTGTTTATAAACTAAAACTACTTTGGACATTATTTCAAAAATAAAAATTGTCATTTAAGCCAAACACGATCATATTATAATACCTGAACTTATGCTTTTATGTTCTTATTTTTTCCTATTCGGTTTTATTTTTACAAGCTTTTATTTAGTTTCAATTTGTTTTTGATCCACTTCCCGGTTACCGATTGAGCTGAAATTTTGCATGCATGTGTAAATCAGATAAATAGGCAAAATTACTATGACATGAAGTTTATCTTATGATGGACCGGAAGATGACTATAGGAACTCAGTAATTAAACGCAAGGCGGCACTCAATGCCGGATTTTGATTCCCGAAACTCGTGGTGGCGCTAAAGGTGTCGAAGGGAGTCGGGCGTCTAGGAGTTCTTTCCTAGAACATCTTGGCGCCAGTACATCTTTTGTTTTCTTTTTAATTCCTTCTTTGTCAGTTTATATTAGCATTTCAAGGTTCACCGTACCGTACGCGCCAGCTAATGTAAATGTTGTAAATTTACTTTTTTTTATTCATTACTTATTATTTCTCACTTAAAAATGTACTTATGACATTTATGGTCCCCTAATTACTATTTGTATATTTTATTAAGGCAGGAGGGCTTTTTATGGATTAAGAGTGCATATTATACGAACAATACGAATAAAAAATATATAGAAACAATCCAAAATTCGAAATCGGCAAGGAGTACCGGAAGCGCCCGCTAATACGGTAATAACATCGCACTGTATCATACATCGCCAAGCGTTAGCTTCTAAAACTCTTCCTGGATAATACACTGCATATTGTCATTTTTAAAAGTTGTGCTTGAAATGGATTCTGACCATGAGGCACTTCTTTTTCACACAGAAGTTCGATGGCTATCGAGAGGTAAAATAAGGTTGGGAAGATTATATGAACTGAGAGCAGAGGTTGAGATTTTACTGGTTGACAAAAAATGAACGATTTGTTAAAACAGTTTACTAGGCCGGCATGTCAGATGAATTTGGCTTATATTGTGGATACTTTCAAGCACTTAAATAAATTGAATGTAACTGAGGGGTTCCGAAAATAAACAATTGGAAAACGTCGCAAATATATTCATTTTTGAAAAAAAGCTATTTCTTATACCAAACTTCGTGAAAACGCCTTGCGCTATTTGATGGATTTCTCAACAACTTATTTATGCGAACAAGGATTTTCTGCTTTGTTGGTAATTAAAACCAAGGCGAGGAATCGGTTGAAACTCAGTGATAACTTGCGTGTTGCCTTGAGTAACAATATTAGTCCTAGGATAGCCGAATTCGTGAAGAAGATGCAGGCTTAAAATTCACACTAATATAAAATTACTGACGTTTATATATTTATTTCTTTTTTTACAATTTGCCATTGAATTTTTAATTAAAGTTTATGTTTAAATATTATTGTATATTTTTATTATTATAATATATCTAGGTATATACCTACATAAACATATATAGTGGTCCCTGCTAAAATGCATAAAATAAAAGTGGTCCCTGAGCAAGAAAATGTTGGGAACCATTGCTCTAAATGAATAAAACATGGTGTATTATATTGCGTATGAATATTCATACAGCTGATTTGCTCACGAGAGGCAGGTTAATGGTAATTTGAAAAAAGTGCATTCAAATTTATTAAAAATATTTTTTTTTAATAACACATTATTTGTAAGGAAAACCACGTTGCCTTGTAAATATTGGCATATTTAAAAATTTTAAATCTAAAAGTTATACCTACTATATCGTAAAACATTAATTTTCGTTTTTAAACTAAATGTATTATTTTATACAAGAAAATAATGAATTATATAATTCATTATAAGGAAGTAGTTATTAAATAGCTTTTAGGTAATGCAGAGAGTGGCGAATAGAGCTACTAAGTAATGCATTTAAGAAGTTGTTCCGATTGAAGTTGTGAGCTAAAATTTTGCTGGGTATGTACATATATTGCTTATGTTTTATATTTGAAAATAAATGCTTTTATTTTCAAAAAAATTTTGCTGGGTATGTACATATATTGCTTATGTTTTATATTTGAAAATAAATGCTTTTAAATTTTTGGTTTAGATTTTACACTAGTATGTCAGGGTTTTTTTGCAAGATTATTTCGTAACAGATGCACAACCATCACCTAAAGATCTTGTACGGTTTCCATAGTTTTTACAATATATTGATGGCAAACAGCAATCTCTCCGGCAATGTTGCTTAAAGAATACCTCTTTTTATAAATCATAAATTTTATAAAAATTTTGTCTGAGTTTAGACACGGAAACATTAGAAGGGTAGCATATTACGTTTCTGAGTTCGGTACTCGGAGAATCGCTTTGTTGACATTTGCTTTTGGAAATTTAAATAAAATAATATTCAATAAAGTATTGGGATTTGTAGTACAATTGTTTCAAATTCGGTACAATCGGCGCATCAGTGGTACACTGGTACACTTCATACTTTTTTGAAACAATTTCATATAAAATATACACAATAAACTTTTTTATTTCATCAATATTTTTTCGTACAATAACAAACATTTCCAATTTCAAAGTTCTTTAACCCTGCCTAGAACTAACTTTTTTTGCTACATTCTTTATTTACGTTCATGATTGTTATTATATAGTTTGATAATCCTTTCATGTATAAATAATAGGTAATTTAGTAACAAGGCCTTTTTGCTAAACTAAAGCGTTTGAACGTACTTGCATCGTCTCATCCGTTACCGGCAGTATTTGGCTGATATATTTTTCTATTCTTTCTAAAGAGAAATCGTAAGGACTTTTTTTGGTATTGGGATTTCTCGTTAATTATTATTTCAAATAACTTCAACATACACTATCGAATTAGGATCCGGTAATTTCGGTGGAGTTTCAAGCATCTGCTGGAAATTGCAGAATAACCAGCTGCTAACATGCAATTCTTTTGCTTATAAAATAGGTATTTTGGCAAAATAATTGTTAGTACTTAAATGGGGGTACTGTAGCTTAAGTGGTTAGCACGTTGAATACTAAGCAATGGTCACGAGTTCAATACTCAGCCGAGGCAACATCAATTTTTCTGATATGTATTAATTTTTCTTTATAATAATGCATATTACAGCGCCCTCCTTCGCCGGTATTACCACATAGCACTAAAACGTCGGCGAAGTAAAATAATTATAAATTGGCTATGCTAGCTTCAAACCAATTCGCCTAAATAACACCAGAGGCGCTGCAACTGCAGTGTAGCCAGATGCGAAGCTTTACTATCACACTAACCATCTGTCTTATCTACTACTATCCCTTTCCGAAGGAAGTAACACATCTAATATAGACATTAATTAATTGCCTGAGTGTTACTTCTCTTTAAAAAAAAAAAATTAGCATCACAAAAAGAGTAATTTAACACTAAACATACCAGCGCTGGTCAAATTGACCGCTTTCAAACTTTAGTAAAATTCACATTTACTTAAACGGTATAACTACGATAACCTAACCGAATAAAATTTTCTAAAGATTATAAAACAACAAAAATATGTTTAAAATGCGAAATTTCATGAAAATTCCTTATTTTTTATATATTCATCAATAAATCAATCATTACCTGCATCAAATAATAACATCGGTAACTTTTTTAAATACTGGTCAATTTGACCGAGCGCGGTAGGAATAGGTATACAAGAAATGTCGGTAGCTTTAGTATTAAAATACATTAGTATAATACCCTAGTATTGGAGTCAAATTTTAGTACAATATATGCTGATTGGTACAATTTTATCATTCGAGCGGTACATTTTATACATTTTCAGATCCCAGCATTGCACAGTGGGGCAGAATCAAAATATTTTGGAAATAACCTAATAATTTATAAACTGCTAAGCCGATTTATCCAAAATGAGTATAACAGCGGAGTATCTGAACTTAAGTTCTAAAGGTGGGTACCATACACCCTCCAGGGGTGGCGCTATGTGGTCTTAAAGTTGAGAACCTCGCACCTGAAAATTCTTTTACAGCTTGCCATTTCTTCAGTTTTATTCTGATTTTTGAAAATTATACATGGTATTAAAGGTCTTGTCAATACCAACAAAATGGTATCTCAATTTGCAAATAATAATTTAAAATGATTGAGTTATAAACATTTTAGGAAAGAAAATTTTTGATTTTTCGCTACTCTGGTCGGGTTTTTTCAAAATATTGCGTACAATTTTTACCCAATTTTTTTAAATTTTTTATAATAGTTAGCGAGCCAAATTCTAAATATTTTGGATAAATTTGAAGATTGTATCTTTACTAAGTTAAAAACTAGACGATTTTCAATTTAAAAAATTCAAAATTATTGAATTTTTGTGTACTTTAGCCCAAAAATGGTCATTAACGTTTTTTTTTTAGAAAAAATTTGTATAAGCTCACATATAGTTACGTTAAAAAAAAAATCGTGTAAAATTGATCATCCTTGTAGAAGATAGAAGTCCCACAATATAACCTATTTTATATCGAAATTTTTACTTAGCCTATATATTCTAAAATGCCAAAGCTGGGATCGAAAAAAGAAGACTGCTGTAATCAAGCTATATATACTCCAAATTGTGTTTAGGATTCCGTACCCAAAGGGTAAAAACGAAACCCTATTGTTTTCGCTACAATGTCTGTCCGTCTGTCAGCGCCTTTTATCTCTGGAACCGTAATAGGTAGACTCTTGAAATTTTCACAGATGATGTATAGCTGTTGCCGCTATAGCAACAAATACTAAAACTTATAGGGTGTTCCAATAGAGAGGTGTTATTCACGAAAATGTGTTTATTTCATGAACTGTAGGAGGGATACACTTGAAATTTACAAACAGTAATTAAGACTTAGTCACTATATAAACAAGTATAAAAAATTAAACCTACAAATTAAAGGGTGTTCAGATAGTGTGGTGATTTGCATGTATAAGGCCTAAGTTTTGAACCATAACAGCTGGACTCTTGAAATTTTCACAGAAAGTGTATAGCGGTGGCCGCTATAGCAACAAAAATTAAACCTTATAGGGTGTTCCGATAGAGAGGTGTTATTCACGAATATGTGTTTATTTCTTGAATTGTAGGAGGCATACACTAAAAATTTACAAACTGTAATTAAAACTTAGTTCGCTTTATAAACAAGTCTAAAAAAATAAACCTAAAAATTAAAGAGTGTTCCGATAGTGGTGTGAATTGCATGTATAAGGCCTAAGTTTTGAACCATAATAGGTAGACTCTTGAAATTTTCACAGAAAGTGTATAACTGTGGCCACTATAGCAACAAATACTAAAACTTATAGGGTGTTCCAAAAGTGACGTTTTATTTGCCTTTATGTGTTTATTTCTTGAGCAATAGGAGGCAACCACTTAAAATTTGCAGTGATTTAAACTATGTTTGCGTTATAAGCTAGTATACAATATTAAGCCTAAACATTAACGGCTGTTCCGTTAGCAACGTGATTTGTATGTATATGGCACAGGTTTTGAACGATAATAGGTACACTCTTGAAGTTTTAACAAGATGTGTATTACTATGGCCCTTATAACAAATAGTAAAAATTAAAGCATGTGCCGACAGTGACGTGTTTTGCATGCGCATTGACTAATTTTTTAACCATAATAGATAGACTCTTGAATTTTTCACAAATGGTGTATTACTATGACCCCTATAAAAACAATAAAAATTGAAAGGGTTTTTCGAAAGTGACGTGTTTTGCATGTATAACGACATATTTTTTTAACCGTAATAGGTAGACTCTTCCAATTTGTTTATGGTAACATAAACTGATAAAAGTGTGATAAATATGGAAATACTCATATTTAAAAACACATAGCTTTGAAAATTAAAATAATATTGAGGTGAATTTTTTTTTTTTTTTTTGTTTGATAGGTGGGTATATGGTACCCACCTTTAAAACTTAAGTTCAGATACTCCTCTGTTATGCTCATGTCAAATTTTGGATCAATTGGCCTAGCCGTTTATAAATCACTAGGTTATTTCCAAAATATTTTGATTCTGCTCCACTGTGCATTGTTCAATAATAACAAAATGTTTGTTCCTTTGAACGCAAATGAAAAAAAAGAAGAGAATTCAAAAAAATTTTTTTTTTTTGCAAATGTTCGATCGTCTAAACTGGGACTTTATGTTTGTTATTGCTAAATCTAAACAAGAGCGTAAGGCGTAAAATAACTGTCCAAAATTCTAATGTACATACAAATATATGCAAACCTAAATAGCGTCGTCAACGCAATTGAAAATTGAAAAAGCCAATTTTGACATAGCCTTAGATAGTGAAGTTGAGTGCAAACAAAATAATATTGTTTTTTTTTTTTTGTGTAAGAGCTATAAGCTAATAAGCTATTTTCTGCTTTATCTAGCGATTTCATCTCTATTTTCCGCCTTAATTTATTAACTTTTACTAAACAAAATATGTTAACATTACTGTTTATTACAAAACATTGCGCTCTTATTTAGGTTTGTTGCATGCTAGGCGCTAGACGTCGTTACACCTTACGCCCTTGTTTAGATTACTGCTATAGTGTTAGTGTTAATGATATGGATTAATATTAAAACATTTTAAAACGATGATAATAACACCCTTTTGGAAGTTATTATACATTTAGAAATGCCAGTCTAAAATAAATTTTTAAATTCGAAAATCTAGTATGCACATGTTTAACATTATTAAAAAGATTTCAGTGTTGACGGAATAACTTACATTAAGAAGGGGAAACTCTATTTTAACGTATGTATCAACTTCCTTTGGATTAGAAACGTTATAATTTATGCCACGAACGACTATTATCTCCAGTTCATTATCGGTCAAGTCGGTGTTGCAGTGCACAATATTAAAACTACGTTTTTCATAGTGAAATTTCGGCAGTGGAAAGTTTTTGCGCTTCGAATAACGAACGAGATCTAAATCCTTCTGTACAGTTAGTGCTAAATTTTCGAAGCGATTCATACCAGCAATATCACCCATAGCTTTATGATGATCTCTAGAAAAAGTTACGTTTACAGATGTTAGAAATTATTTAAATTTTTTCTTTCTTACCTCGTGTTCTTACACATCATTAATTGCTTTGCCAATTGTTCTTCGATACGAATTCCAATATCAGATATATCATCATTTGGATCACACTCTTCAGTAGTAATTATAGCAAATGAAGACTCAAGATTATCTCTTTGTGAAGGCGGCACTGGTAGCTAGAAAATCAAATTAATGCGTTTGAAAATATTATAAATAAATGATTAATTTAAAATTTTAAAATTACACTGGTCTGCAAAGAAATTGGTCCCTTAATATAAATATGTGACCTCTATTCCTTAAATTGATATCCCTTTTCAGTTTATATTTATCACGTACAGATTTGTTTAATGGGCGTGGCTAATATGACACCCTAAGCAATACGATTACGCTTATATATTTCAATATAACTCCATAAAGGTTTGTTCGATTTGAATAAATGAAACGCTGAAAGATTTCCTGAAAACTCTCAGCTTTATTTGGTTTAATTTAAATTTTTTCCAGACAAAATTGGAATGAGTTGCCAATAAAAATTTGAGCTGAATTGAGTTGCCATTATATGCGACCCGGCCTATGAAATTTTTTCCACTTTTCTTTGGTTTCGAGTTTTTGAGACGCTCTTTCACATGGTGAAAACTAGAAAGTCCTAACTTGTTTAGAAGTTATGGTACGTCAAAGTCGATTTGGGGATTTTTTTGTCGATTTGGGGATTTTGATAAAATCCCCAAAATCCTGACAACGCTGGGTCAGAAACTGGTTTGTGCTTTGCATTGAAAAAAACATCGCTCTTTATATACACACACGAACTTATCTCATTTATGCTCTTTTGCATTTTTTGGTTACCTTTTGGGCATGACTGTTCATAATGCAAAAGAAAAACTACTAAGAAACTGACGAATGCATTGTTTATCTTTAACAGATAATTTTTCGAAATTTTGTTTTTGAGTCATAAGCCACCTTTTCATAGACCGGGTCACATATAGTGTTTGCATATTATGAAATTTTGACTTTTGTTTTGTTTGTATTGATTATTTTGTATTGAAAATTTTTTCAATAAAAAATTATTTTATGAAAATAGACTTGAATGAAGCAGTTGCCCTCAAGCTTATAATGGAAATGAAAAAGCCCAGAAGAAGAAGCAAAATCTCATATAAAAATCATCATTTCGACGACAATAGCTAACGCCATTAGAATTGAACGTAAGCGCTAACGTAGTTGGGTCCATGAGATGAAAATTTTTTTTTTCGCAATTTTTATTTATTGTATCTTCGAAATAATTGAACTATCAATAATTACTCATATCTTAATTCTAAAAAAAATAAATATACTTGTTTAGCCCAACCAGTGCTGGACAAAAATTCAGTTACTTTAATTTGCGGGTTATCCCTCTGATGTACGGATGAGAGAAGCAGTGTCCCTCCTTCTTAGTCGAATGTAACCAGGTTCATTTAGTATGTTACGGGCCAGTGGGTTCGGATGAGTTTCAAGCTTCTTTAAATACCTTATGGCAAGTTTCGCTATTTCTGCTTTAACTGATGGCACGTTTAGATCTTTATGGATGTTCGAGTTTTTTATATACCAAGGAGCAGATGTAATTATACGAAGAATCTTATTTTGGCGCCTTTGAATTTTTTCTACGTTGGTAGCTGAGGCAGTGTCCAATAATTGAATGCCATAACACCATATTGGTTTTAGAATTGACTTGTATAATAAAAGTTTGCAATCTAAAGCTAGAGTAGAATTTCTGCGCCGGTCAAGATGTAAGCCGAGATATTTGACGTCTGAAAGCTGAGGTATCGTTTGGTTATTTAGCCGAATATTTATTTTTTTTTCTCCATTTCTTCAACCAATTTTCTAAATTGATATGTGGTCTTGTAAATATCGTGATGCTACTTCGGGTCTTTCGTGAATGCTCAAAAAAGCTGTGTCGTCAGCAAATGTCGATGTGTGAACTCGGTTACTAGTTGGCATGTCTGAAGTATACAATAAGTATAAAAAGGGCCCCAATATACTACCTTGGGGAACTCCGGCTTCGATTGGCTGGGGTGAGATCAAAAAATCTCCTTCTTTCACAATAAATTTTCGTTCAGTTAAATAATTATCCAGTAGCTTATATAGGTTTACGGGCAAATACAGTTTTAGCTTATAATTAGGCCTTCATGCCATACCTTATCGAATGCTTGAGAAACGTCGATAAAAAGCGCAGAGCAATATTTTCTCTCTTCAAAAGTCTTTTTAACAACACTAGCTAACCTGTGAGTTTGTTCGATCGTACTATGTTTTTTCCTGAAGCCGAATTGATTGTTTGGAATACATCCTTTGTCGCTTATAATAGGGTTATTAACATCATCTCAAACAACTTTAACATATTTGATGAAAGGCTTATAGGTCTGTATGTTTAAATTTTAGTGGTAACCAAGGACACCTTCCACTCCGTGGGAAAGTACTCAAGGCGTAAAATGGCATTAAAAATAAAAAGCACGATTCTGCGAGCTACACGGGGCAACTCAAATAACATCTTGTTACTGGTTTTATCAACGCCAGGGGCTTTTTTGGTGTTTAAATCCGTTATTGCCTTTTCAAGATCACCAAATTCAAATCTTATCGGTACTGCAGCACTAGCCTCGACAACTGGCAACTCAACTATATCAGTCGATATATTTGGGGTAAAAACCTTTTTCAAATGTCCAGCAAATAAATTTCCTTTTTCAATATCACTCCTTGTCCAGCCTCCAGCTGAAGTTCACAAGGGAGGCTTACGTAAGACTGTCCTTTTAAGGTTTCTACAAGCAAGCCATAACGAATAATCTGATTGAGGAGTTGCGTCTAGGTCTCCCAAATAGTTTTTCAGGGATGCTACTCTTCGAGATTCTAGCATCTTTCTTAGCATTCTTTAAGTCTGCTTTTGAGTTGAGGAGATCTCAAACAAAACACGACCTTATTTGATTTATTAGGCGTGATCCCCAAAACGTATGTTTAGCGTTGTAGCCGCCTTATCTATGAAATAGGGACCTAGTGATTTTTAAAAGTCGCTATACTGACTTTCCGATATTTGAAATCTAGGAGGTGAATAAATCGATGAAATAACTAAGCTTTGATGAAATTCTTCAAAACAGATATTTGTTGCTTGAAAGTAATCCTGACAAAAATCACGCAGTAAATAATGTTTGATTCGGGGGTCCTTAGTATCATATAAAATATAGCCATTGATTTTAAAAAAGCTAGTTGTTGTTAAGTGTGTCTCAGAATTCAGCATGACATCAATATATTGGTTCTTGAGGAAGTATTCGAGTTCGAAACATATGGTTCATGGTTTGTTTAGTACCGCCTGCAACATCATAGATTGCATGCGTACCATTTCTTGCATCATGCTGCTCATAGAGCTCATAAAACTGTTTAACGAATGCACTAATGTCTCGATGCTTGCTTCGAGGCGATTATAGTTACCAGATGGTGTTTGTTCTTTAGGTTCTGGGTGCAAATTTGAAGTAGAATTAGTTGTCGGTGTCGCTTTATGTACTGAAGTATGATTGGTTTTTACCATATCTGCGTATGAAATATGTTGTGTTGTTGGTTGGGCTAACTGAGGATAACGAGCATTTGCTCGATATTGTTGGTGCTTAGCAGGAGTATTTAATTTTTGAGTGGTTTTCCTTACCATGGAAAAAACTGGACAGCCTCTGTAGTTAGCAGTGTGGATTCCACCGCAATTGCTACATTTTTTAACTTTGAGGCATCCCTTGCTTTGTCGCATTGGGCAAACCGGAGCAACTTACAGTAAGTCCTAGTATGACCATATTCTGGACAATTTAGACACTGGACAGGTCCTTTACGCTTATGCGGCTCCTCTACAGTTATTTTACGGTGTAACAAGTATTTCAGATTGTAAATGGGGTGCGTTTCGTTTTTTTTTTAATCTGATATCTCCAGGTTCCAGTTCAACGCGAAATAATGGTTGGGGGAAACGTTCTCGATTAGGGAGATTATCTACACTTATTATTTTAAAACCCGCTTTTTGAAGTCCGGCTCTTATTTCAGCTAGATCAACGTATGAATCTACACCTTTAATGACTACCTGTAGACCTTTGCTACTCTTCAGCTGATAGGTATAAAAGTTCTTTTGGCAGTTTTCAAACTCGTTTACTGCTTTATGATAACTGCTTTCATCAATAAATTGTATTTTTGTCTCATCAATGTTACCACGCTTGATGGGAATTACATAAAATGAGTTCTCGTCAATAATTGAAATTAACTTTTTTATTAAGTCCTTCGAATTTTTCTCCCTTATATACACTGGAGATGGTTTGAACGACTTAAGTGCCGTTTTATGTTCATTTGTTTCACTATCTAAGATAGCAAAACGATTATGGGAATTTATTCCGTTAGAGTCCTTGTCTTTATGTACTTTAGACATTGGTGCAAGCTGCGAAGATTTAGGGCTTCGACCTCTTTTTAATACTGTTATGTATCTGTCCATTCCCACTTGTTTCTTGGGTTTTCTACACTATCCATATTTGTTTTGGTAACACTGTGTTCAGAAGGCGACTTGTTTGTAGTTATTTTATTGTCATCGCTTATCAAAAGCGACGAACAAGATTGGGCACGTAAAACTGGCGTAGTATTTAAACACAAATTATTTTCAGTTTTTATTTTTAAAGTAGCAAAGTGATAATGCCGTTGTAAAAAAAAGAAAAAAGAGAGAAAAAAATGTTTACAGACAACTTTGTTGTTGTATTAAAAACAAGTTTCCTTTTTTGCTTTTGTTTGAATTTATTCACACTTTTTGTTTTTGTCAATTGCGAGCTTAAAAAAAAATCGCGTCAACGCACAAACCAAAACTGAGATAAAAATTAACAATTAACTTAAATAATGTAAAATCCTTTAGAGATGTAAATTAACAAAGGATTTTACATTATTTAAGTGCATCTCAGGAATCAATGCGTGATAGTAGCCCATTGATGTTCTTTGCTTTAATATTTCTTTTACTGCAATTCTTTTTTGCATTTTTTTATTTTAATAGCCATTAATAATAAAATGTTAAAATAATAAAAAGTATGCAATTTCACACCAAAATTTTATTTTTAACCACTTGCTGCTTTGTTGCCACGTTGTAAAATTAATATGACTTGTTTATTTATGTACTCATATGGCAGCTTTGTTTGTCCGGGAAAATTTTTCTAAATGGGTGAATCGTGTTATAGAAAACTCTCAGAAATAAAATATTTGTTCTCACAAAAATTTTGTCCGGACAAAAATCAGTCTTGCACTATAGTTTAATGCGTATGGTCGTGATTTTCGCTGTTTATTTGTTTCTTACAAAATAATTTACAGTTATTCTGTTTTTTAATGATAAAAACAAAATAATTTCTTACATTTACAAAAAATTAAAACACAAACAAAAATAAAGCGCGTTTCGTGTCGATGATGTTCTTGCCTCTCATAGGCAGAATATAAGAGCCAACTTACACCATCAAATTTTTCATGAAACTGGTTGCATGCAATTTTTGTTTGTGGGCAAGAGGTGTAGAGAAGCAAGCGGGGTAAACAAAATGGCATGGTTTGAATTTTTAGGGGATTTTTTGACACTTGCTGTGTGCAATTTTCGTTCATTCAAAGTTGATTAAAAAAAAAAAGAAATTGTTTGGTTTAATTATGTGTACATTTTGGTATGATTTTAAATTTTCTTGTTAAATTTCGTTATTTGCGTGTCTTATTTTAATTTATTTTGCATTTCAGTACAAATGCATATATTTTTTTAAATAAGGCATAAACAATAAATTTACGAATATGAAATCAAAAGAAAAAGTCAAAAACAAATTCAAGCCGAATGCATGAAAAATTTCATAGTAAAAATGTGGTATGAAATTCGCTGCAACTTTAAAAGAGACATGAAAAAATGGCATCGTATAAGTACGGTCTAACTAAAAAATCAAAAACAAACAGTTCTCAGAGAACTAAAAATATTTTTTTTTGCTCCGCTCCAAACATTTAATGATTAAGATGAAGAAGTCGCTATCGATAAAAATGGTAAAATTGACTAATACACGAAATACCCACATATGTGGGTAACACAAATCCCAACACTTGTCAATTCATGCAGTGTTGTTCGAACATGTTTGACATGGCTTGCGAAGACAGTGCCGAATAAGTTACAAGTAAATTTTAGCATAGTTCGAAATACAAATTGACACACTTGAGCAATAAAACCACGCACGCGACATAATGCGACACATGTCACACATGCCAGTTTTGTTTTTGGCGTTGATAAGTGCGGACGCGATTTTTTTTAAGCTCGCATTAACAAAAAACAAAACATACATTGTGTGAACAATTTAAAACAAAAAACAAACCTGTTTTAATACAACAACAAAGTTGTTTGTAAAATATTTTTTTTTTTCTTTTTATTTTTCCTTTTCTTTATTTTTTACAACGGCATATTGAATTGCTACTTTTAAAATAAAATAAAAACAACAATAAAATAAAAGGCTAATGAGCCTGTTTAAGCAACAAAAATGTTGACAATGCTGAATTAAATAAAAATAAAATAACTGAAAATAATTTGTGTATTAATGCTACGCCAGTTATACGTGCCCAATATTGTTCTTCGCTTTTATTAAGCGATGACAATAAAATAACTACAAACAAATCGCCTTCTGAACACAGTGTTGCCAAAGATAATATGGATAGTGTAGAAAAACCCAAGACGCAAGTGGGAATGGACAGATACATAACTGTATTGAAAAGAGGTCGAAGCCCTAAATCTTTGCAGATTACACCAATTGCTAAAGTACAAAAAGACAAGGACTCTAACGGAATAAATTCCCATAATCGTTTTGCTATTTTAGATAGCGAAACAAGCGAAACAAAAACGGCACCCAAGTCGTTTAAACCACCACCAATTTTTTTAAGGGAAAAAAATTCAAATGAATTAATAAATAAGTTAATCTCAGTAATCGGGGAAAATTCATTCTATGTAATTCCTATCAAGCGTGGTAACATTGATGAAACTAAAATTCAATTTATAGACGAAAGTAGTTATCGTAAAGCAGTAAAGGAGTTTGAATGCTGCAAAAAGAACTTTTATACCTACCAGCTGAAGAGTAGCAAAGGCCTACAGGTAGTCATCAAAGGTGTAGACTCATATGTTAATCCAGTGGAACTAAAAGCTGGACTCCAAAAAGTAGGGTTTAAGGTTAAAAGCGTTGATAATCTCAGAAATCGAGAGCGTGTCCCTCAACCTCTATTTCGCGTTGAACTGGAACCTGGGGATATTAGATTGAAGAAGAACGAAACGCATCCCATTTATAATCTAAAATATCTGTTACACCGCAGGATAAGTGTAGAGGAACCACATAAGCGGTCAGGACCCGTTCAGTGTTTAAATTGCCAAGAATACGGCCATACAAGGGCTTACTGCAAGTTGCCTCCGGTTTGCGTTGTGTGTGGAGAGCTTCATTGTTCCGCCCAATGCGACAAACCAAAGGATGACTCGAAGGTTAAAAAATGTAGCAATTGCGGTGGAAATCACACTGCTAACTACAGAGGTTGTCCAGTTTTTTCTGTGGTAAGGAAGTCAACTCAGAAATTAAATACTCCTGCTAGGCAGCCACAATACCAAGCAAATGCTCATTACCCTCAGTTAGCTCAACCCACAAACAAACATGTTTCATACGCGGACATGTTAAAATCCAATCATGTTTTAGCACACAAAGCGACACCTACAACCATTTCTACCCCAAATATGCATCCAGAAGCTAAAGAACAAACACCATCTGGTAACCACAATCGTCTCGAAGCAAGCATCGAGACATTAGTGCATTCGTTAAACAGTTTTATGAGCTCTATGAGCAGCATGATGCAAGAAATGGTTCGCATGCAATCTATGATGTTGCAGGTGGTACTTAACAAACCATGAACTGTTTAAAAATATGTTTCTGGAACGCAAACGGCATACGCCAACACAAAAATGAACTCGAGTACTTCTTGAAGAACCAACAAATTGATGTCATGATGGTTTCAGAGACTCATTTAACAACAAATAGCTTTTTTAAAATCAATGGCTATATATTATATGACACTAAAGACCCCCATGGCAGATCATGTGGTGGTTCAGCAATACTAATAAGGGCTCGAATTAAACATCATTTACTGTGTGATTTTTGTGAGGACTACCTTCAAGCAACAAATATCTCTATTGAAGAATATCATCAAAACTTTGTTATTTCTTCGATTTATTCACCTCCTAGATTTCAAATATCAGAGAGTCAATATATCGAATTTTACAAATCACTAGGTCCCTGTTTCATAGCATCAGGCGACTACAACGCTAAACATACCTTTTGGGGATCAAGACTTATTACTCCAGAAGGTAGTGTTTTATTTGACACTATTTCACTATTATACCCACCTATTGGCCTACGGATCGACAAAAATACCTGATGTTATTGATTTTGGCGTGACTAAAGGTATTTCGAGAGAAATGATTAAGGTTGAAGCGTCACTCGAATTATCCTCAGATCATTCACCCACTACTGTCTATATATGGAATCAGCAAAATATCGTGTCGCCAACAACTTGCACAAGCATTAATTGGTTGAAATATAGAAAGTATCTCAGTACTCATTGTTCAGAAAACATACCGCTAAGAACAACAGAAGATGTGGATCAGAGTCAAACTTATTTTGATCAAAACCTTAAATCAGCTGCCCAACATGCGACAGAAACCAGACAACCAGCTAGATACAATCAAATTTATTTTGTAGATGTCGAGCGGCTCTTGGCTGAAAAAAGGAAAATTAGAAGAGAGTGGCAAGCACACAGATCTCCTCAACTCAAATCTAGACTTAAAGATTGCACGAAACGGCTAAGACAGCTGCTAGAATCTCGAAGAGTAGCATCTCTGAAAAATTACTTGGAAGACCTCGACGCAACAGCACAATCAGATTATTCCTTATGGCGTGCATGTAGGAACCTTAAAAGACTGGTCGTACGTAAGCCTCCCTTGCGAACTTCTTGTGGAGACTGGGCAAGGAATGATACCGAAAAAGGCAATTTGTTTGTTGGACATTTGAAGAAGGTTTTCACCCCAAATGTATGTACTGATATAGCTGAGTTGCCATCAGTAGCGACTAGTGCCGTAGTACCCCTAAGATTTGAATTTAGCGATATTGAAAGGGCAATAGCAGATTTAAACACCAAAAAAGCCCCTGGCGTTGATAAAACAAGTAACAAGATGTTAGTTGAGTTGCCCCGTATAGGTCGCAGAATTATCCTGTTTGTTTTCAATGCCATCTTACGTCTTGAGTACTTTCCCACAGAGTGGAAGGTCTCTTTGATAACTATGATTCCTAAACCAGGAAAAGACCACACAAAAGTAGAATCATACAGACCTATAAGCCTTTTATCAAACGTGTCAAAGTTATTTGAGAGAATATTAATAACTAAGCTGAATCCAATTCTTAGCGCGAAAGGATGTATTCCGAACCATCAATTCGGCTTCAGAAAACAACATACGATCCAACAAACACACAGATTAGTAAATGTAATTAAAACGACTTTTGAAGAAAAAAAATACTGTTCTGCGCTCTTTATCGACGTTTCTCAAGCATTCGATAAGGTTTGGCACGAAGGCCTAATATTTAAGCTAAAGCTGAAGTTGCCCGAAAACTTGTATAAGCTTTTAAAAGATTATTTAACGAATCGCAAGTTTTTACTAAAAGAAGGTGACTTTTTAAGCTCACCACAGCTCATTGAAGCCGGAGTTCCCCAAGATACTACTTTGGGGAACTCCGGCTTGGGACCAATTTTATATTTACTGTACACATCAGATATGCCAATTAGCACCCTAGTCCACACATCAACTTTTGCAGATGACACAGCTTTTTTAAGTATTCATGAAAGTGCCCAAAAAGCATCACAACTTTTACAAGAACACATACACAATTTGGAAAAATGGAGAATAAAAGTGAATGAACAAAAATGTACTCACATAACTTTCACACTGCGTAGGGACTCATGCCCCCCTATTCACATAAATAACCAAATGATACCACAGCTTTCAGACGTTAAATACCTGGGTGTACATCTTGACCGTTGCCTTACTTGGAAAAGCCACATTGATTTCAAGTTAACACAAATGAAACTAAAAGCAGTACAACTAAATTGGCTTATTGGCAGAAACTCTACCCTGAGCTTAGATTGTAAACTTCTACCGTACAAGTCGATCCTCAAACCAATTTGGTGTTATGGGATTCAGTTATGGGGCACTGCCTCAGCTAGCAATGTAGAAAAAATTCAAAGGCGCCAAAATAAGATTCTACGTATTATTACATCTGCTCCCTGGTATATAAAAAATTCGAACATCCACAAAGACCTAAACATGCCATCAGTTAAAGCAGAAATAGCGAAACATGCAGTCACATATCTAAAGAGGTTTGAATCTCATCTAAACCCTTTGGTGCGTAACATGCTGAATGAACCTGGTTATATTCGACTAAAAAGAAGAGATACTGCTTTTCTTGGCCGTACATTAGAGGGGTGACCCGCAAATGATTGCAAAATCCGTGAAACGAACATTATTTTTGTCTAGCACTGGCTGGACTTAAAAAGAATATTTTATTTTAGACTTAAGATACGAGTAATTATTGTTAGTTCAAAAATATTGAAGATACAATAAATAAATTATGAAAAAAAAATGTCACACATGCGACACTTGTTTAAGGCCCAACTATTATATGCATAAGCTGGCTTAAGCTAATGTCAAAAACTGAACGAAAAGTCTGTCAAATGGCTAAGCAACTTATTGAAGACTTTTAGGTGGCTAAAATGTACTTACATGAATCTAAAAACTATTGTGACACAGTTGCACATTTGTTTTATTCGTAATAATATTTTTTTTTTTCTGAGTAAATGAAATTTGTTAACAAAAAGATATTAAATAAACATATTTTATATACCTAATACCATTACAAATTAATAGTTATTTTTAATAGTTTTAAGAAAATTTCGAAAGAAAAATTTAACATTTTTTGCTGTTTGTGTAATGTTGGCCAAAAGTACTAAAAAATACAGCGGTGTGCATCACTCAACTCTTTTTAATTACGATTATTATACAACGCCTCCTTTTTTCTTATAGAAACTTCTTTTTTTTAACATTTTATATTAAATTTAGATATAATTTTTTCACTTTCGTTCTCCATTGCAATTTTTTATGAATGTCCATACATATGTAAAACACAAAGCATAAACAGCTATTTCCGTACGGAATGTGCGATCGATTTCGGACTTTGCTTAAGCAAATGACATTTGACGAAACTTAACGAAAAGTGTTGTTAAATACATTATAGTTTACCACATATGATTTATATGTAATTGCACAGTTGCTTAAGTTGGCTTAAGCAAGCTTATGCATATTATAATTGGGCCTTTAATATGATTTCTAGTTACTTGTGTTGTTTATGATATGCATGAAGAATGTGAAAATAATACTAGTTATAAGAAAATTTATTCATGCAGCTGACTATTATTTTTATTGTTTTCAGAAAATCTCTTTAAAAACATAATTTTGAAATGTATTTTAATAAATGCAAATAAGTAGATAGACAAAATGATTTACGTATTATTAGAAATGCCCAGCAACAAATAAATAAAAACTGATCTTATAAACATATATGTACATACATACATACTTACATACATTTGTGTATGCCGTAACAGCAAAAATAATAACGCGGGACATTTACTTTAGCTAATTTTTATTTTTAACAGGTAAATTTAGTTGGTTCGTTTTACAGGTCTAAGTTTTACTACATACCTATTTTTTAACCGACTTCAAAAAGAAAGAGGTTATCAATTCGTCTGAATGTTGCTTTTTTATGTCCATATGTGCCCGCAGAACTCAGTCTTTCTGAACCAATTTTAACATTTTCTTCTTTATTTGAAAGGTTATGCTAAGGTTATGCAGTTTGGTCCCGTTTTAAAAACAGTTCATTATTTTAAAATTAAAGGGTGTCCCCATACAACATACATGTTTTTTACTTGTGTTAAGAACCTTGTACATGCAAATCACACCACTATCGGAACACCCTTTAATTTTTAGGTTTATTTTTTTAGACTTGTTTATAAAGCGAACTAAGTTTTAATCACTGTTTGTAAATCTTTAGTCCATGCCTCCTACAGTTCAAGAAATAAACACATATTCGTGAACAACACCTCTCTATCGAAACACCCTATAAGTTTTCGTATTTGTTGCTATAGCAACAGCTATACATCATCTGTGAAAATTTCAAGAGTCTACCTCTTACGGTTCCAGAGATAAAAGGCGCTGACAGACGGACAGTCGCATCAGATTTATCATCAGATTGTTTGGAAATTTGGAGGGAAATTTACTGAGTAAACTAGTTATCTGCTTAAAAAGTTTTAAAGTGATATTTTTATATTTACTTCCAAGTAATACTACTTTTGTTATTTTTTATAGAAACAAAAAAGTATACCTGTGATCTTTACTATAACAGATTCATTAACTTATTTACATTATATTAAAACAATTTTGTTTGTGCAACATTTTAATCTAAGCAGTCGTCTTGAACACTATACAAATATTTAGAATTTTCTAAGAGCTTTATAGCATCATTATCCAGTGTTTTGACATATTTGCTATATTTATTCCTTAAGGAATAACAAAGGGAACAAAGGATGATAAACAAATGTCAATCTGAAAAATTTCCTGATTCTTCTAAGAATATATCCTTATATTCACTTTGGCCATTATTAATAATACTTGTTACACTGATATTTCAAATTATATGACTTGCAAGAAAGCAATGTGATTATGAAGAGTTAAAGAGCAATATTAAGTTTTTGTTTTTTATTTAAAGATGACAGAGCACGGCCAAATATATATAACAACAAATCTTTTTTAACATTCACAAATTAGTGTATTTTAACAGATTTTTTACAACCGCATTTATTACCCTTTTCTCATCACATTACCTCTTAGCCACAAAAAACATTTTCAATGTTCAATTGAAAGTTTTTACCCGTTATTTCATACTACTTATGAATATTCTTTTACCAGTTTTTTATCTAGACAAATTCACAAATTTGTCGGAATTTTTATTGTTTATTGAATTTGAAATTTTAAATGAAACATTTTCCCTTTAATATGCAATTGAAAATGTTTTGCATATTATTTTATAGCAATACTATTTATAAGTACTATTTTACCTGTTGTTTGGACATGTTCATATGAAAGTCAAAAGAATATTTTCTAGTTCTACAAATGAAAGTGTCAATTACAATTTTTTAATCGGTATTTAAAAAGAGCCTGTGGTGTTAATACTATAAAACAGCAGTTTTTAGAGACAATGATGTAATATTTAAACCATTTTTCTTAACTAGCGTATAATCTTCACATTAAGTTATTTTTTAAGTTTTACTTTTTATTTAAAAGGCAATAAAATTATTTTTTAAAACAATTTTTTTTTAAATTTTTTCCTCTTTAAATATCCGCTAAGTGTCTGAAAAATATATACGTGTACATGTGTATATATAAGAAAATGTCTATGAAAAATGGATGTTGATATCCACATACTTTTTTTTTAAGTAATAGTGCATTATATTGCAATGCTAAATCCAATTTTATTCAAAAAATGTACCAACCAATATACACAAAAAACAGAAAAAATGCATATTCCAAAATATAGTTCTTAAAGTATTTTGTAAATATTTTGCAGGTTAGCAGGTATTAGCAGCTAAAATTTGTAGCACGAATAAGTGAAACATGTAGCTATATACCTATATGTACCAATATCTTAGTGGAAGGGAGTGGAGGCAAAATTATAGTTCGATCTTAATACCTTATTTCTTTAAATTTTAAGATGGATCGAATAATTGGTTGAAAAAAAAAATTTAAACAACTTTGATAAAAAATTAACACTGTTTTATTTACAATAAAATCAAATTTTTAAAAATGTATAATACGTAAGTATGACTCTTATATTTTTAAAGTTATAGGTCTTCAAACATTTAGGTGTTATAAGTCAACTTTTTTGATTACACATATATAGCTACTTTATGCAAAGATATTTCCTAAAAAAAATAAAATCTATTGATAAACGAAGGGAAATATGTCAATTTGGACATATTTTTACTGAAAAAACAAACAAAAATACGCCTTAAACACTTCAAATTTCGAATTTATCTACGCTCTTACACTAGCAGGAACCATTGTGAGACGCACACAGGGACAGATAGACAGACATTGTAGCGAAAACAATAGGGTTACGTTTTGAACCTTTGGGTACGGAACCCTAAAAATATATTTTATATTTTCTTAAATAAATTTATAAGAACTTTACAGTCAAGGCAAATTCATACCAGGTAAACTCAATGGCGAATTCGACATCTTAATTTGTTTTGTCTTTTATGTTTATTTTTAAAGAAATAAACAAAACAAAAAGTGAAAAAAATAGTTAAATTTAAATTATTTTTTTTTTTTTGAAATAGTGTTTGTACCGATAAAATTTTAAGAAAACTTCGGCCACAGGACATTGCACTTTTCTGCCCGTCTCTCTTTGTATCATTTAATGTTCTAAACCAAGGCGAATCTATTTATCAGGTGAAAGCGAGACGACAACAATAAAAAGCAACATGTATTTTGTTTTTGCTTGGTCGGCTGCCTCTGTCAAAATAAATTAATTCGCCTTAAATAATATCAAAGCCAAATGTAAAAAAATAGCTGTGTTCGCTTAATTTCGAAGCAGAAACTTCCAACATTTAGGAAAAATATTGCATTGAATTATTTTTTACAAGATAATAATTTAAGGGCTTATTAATCTTATGTGTAAATATCCCTGGAAGATGTTAAAAAGACCTACAATGTTTCTATAGCTGCTGGCTGCATGACTAGCAAACAACAAAAAATAAATTTATTAACTATTATTAATTAAAGAACAAACCTAATGTGTTTCGTTTAATTTTACTAAAAGAAAAAAATAAAACTAAAAAAATAAAAAGCAATTAAAACAAAAGCATAAAAAAAGAATCTTGACCCACCGCAGCTCCTTTAAATTGTTAAAATGTGGTGAAAATTTGTGTATATATTATTGTGTTGTGTATATTAAAAATTTAAAATAAAAAATCAACATACATTTATATGTAACGCCTTTTTCAAGGCGAATTAATACTAGGTGATTGCACGGGCGAATTCAGGATTTTTCGCCTCCTTTGCAGTTGTCAAATTTCATATAGAAAAAATTTGTTTATAATTTTTTTTATATGGAGTTTGACTTTTCGCCACTGCAATCACCTGTTATAGATTCGCCTTGGCCTTTTTTAAATAATTTTTTTTTTGTTTCAATTTTGCTTTTGTTTTCAATATTGTTTCTAAATAAACAAATTTTGACAAAACCTGCCTCCAAAAAACGTAAACAAACAAAATTCAGCTGGGCTATCAACACAACCTGATATAAATTCGCCTTGTTCTAAACAATTTTTCAATTGTTCTGAAAAAAAATAAAAAAATTTATTTTTTGTTTTGTTTTTCGTTTGGTTTAACCTCTTCAGGGACGAATTTTTTAAAGTGAAAAAACATTGATTTTATTTTTCATTTAATTACTAGTTGTTTACCTTATATTTATAACAATTCAGTAATATAAGATAAAATTAAAAATAGTAACTTTTACTAAAAAAGATAATGTCGACAAATGTGACCAGTACTAATTGTTACTGGAAAAGTGTTCATTGACTCGAAAAACTAGCAGAGAGATTAAAACAAGAGAATAAAAATGTGTGAGAAAAAAAAATACTTGCAAGTTTTTGCTAGTAAAATTTTTACTAGCAAGAATTTGTCAGTCAGCTGTTAGGGATTTTGTGGAAAAATTGTATGAAAAAAGAAATTTTTGCAATATTAAGGAAAATATCAGTATTTAGTAGTTAAAATAAAATAGAAGTGAATAAAATTTTGTTGGTGTATCGTTTTTCTTTAATTTAGCGGGGTATCAATCGATAAAATTTAGTTTTTCCATTTTAAATTGAGGTTTTCATTTTGGATCTTTAAGTTTTTAAATAATATATAGTAAATAAATCAAGTATGATACATTTATTGCAATCGTACTTTTTTCGGTACAATTCTGATTTTAAAATTGGTATTGTACAGTTTTTAATATATTTTGAACAATAGACATATTTATCTTTTGGAATATTATTAATGTAAATATAATAGAAATTTCTTTGAAATAAGGATGTTTATTAGCACTGAATAACCAAAACATTGACATCTAAATCTTAAAAGCATCATAAACTCTTTCAAAAACTACCTAATATTTTAAAACAATAATTTTATTTAAATTATTTTGCTTTTATTTTTGTTGTTTGATTTATTTCTATGGTTTCCTTGAGATTACCATTATCAGTTTGAACTTCTTTAAAGCAACATTTCTGGCTAACAACGATAGATTACTTTATACTTGCACAATTACGTTTACAAAGGTACTATTTGATGGTCTAATCGGTACAAGTTTTAAGTCCTTCCTGACGCCACCGTAGTCTAGTTGCTAATTTTTGCTAGTAAAACGTTTATTTACTTTTTCATATTTAGAAGAGTAATTATGTAAATTTCTGTTTTACTCTCTCGTTGCTAGTTTCTGCTAGGAAAGTTACTAAACAAACCTATAGTTAAAAAGAATGCAAGAATTCGAAATTGATATATTGCGAAATTGGAATGCAATCCTGTGATAAAACTTTCTGCTAATTCCTCTTAAAAAATTTAACAAAAGTTAAATGTACACATATGTGCCAATGTCCCTGAAGAGGTTAACATTTTGTTTATGACAAAGGAGCAATTTTTTACACAAACAAAATGCCTATGGTTGTAGTTGTTGTACTAATGAGTCTACCTACTTAATATGCCTTGTTTACAGTGAACCATAAATCAGAGTGTGGTATATATGCAATGGCAGAGTAAATATCTATTAAAGATGGGTAAGTAAACAAGGTTTGGTGTTTGGAAGCTAGGGACAGTTCACAGAGTATGATACGCGTCTGTGAAGTCCGCAAAGGCTTCAAGTGGGAGGGCCTTCTAGGTTGGCGCAACACCTGTCAACAGTAGAGGAAGGCATATGATGGTGAATGGACAGCAAACTGAACAGTGTAAGAGTTAGTTTTCTTTAGATTAGGCAAGATATGAAACATTCATAGTGGTTGCCCCTTTTTTTTATTTCATTAGTGGATTTCACAGTCTGGTATGATTTTTTGTTGTATGTGTCAAAGGAGCCAGAATTTTGAAAAGAACCTCCCAATCCGGCGAGCTTAGCCGCGCTAAGCTAAATAAATAAATATAGCGTTCAATCGAAATCTCCAAATTCTAACACATGCGCACGTTACAATTTGCCCAAATAAAATTTTTTTATGGACACATTTATTTACAATCGCGAAAAGATTTACACAATACAATTTAACAAGCATTTTTTAAAGACAATAAAAGGGGAATTTTAACTTCTATATTTTGTGATTGTGGATGTAGCTTGTTTGCCTATAAAAATTTATTTTCTAGTGGTTGAAATCACACAACGCTGAATTCTGTTATTCACAGAACAGGATGAAATCAAACGTGTGATTTCAAAACGTTTTGTTCTTTTTAAGTTTATATTATTTAAGTTTATTGTGTTTTTTAAATTTATATATTATTACAGTTTATAAACAAAAAATCTTACAATACACACATTTTGGTTTTTATTTATTTTAGTACGATCCAACAAACACACAATTAGTAAATGTAATTAAATAGACCTTTGAAGAAAGAAAATAATGCGCTTTTTATCGATGTTTCTCAAGCATTCGATAAGGTTTGGCAGGAAGGCCTAATATATAAGTTAAAGCTGAACCTGCTGAACTTATTTAACGAATCGAAAGTTTTTACTAAATAATTTGATTTTTTAAGTTCGCCACAGATAATTGAAGCCGGAGTTCTCCAAGGTAGTATTTTGAGACCAATTTTGTATTTACTGTACACATCAGATATGCCAATTAACACCCAAGTCCATACATCAACATTTGCGGATGACACAGCTTTTTTAAGTATTGATGAAAGCGCCCAAGTATCGTCACAACTTTTACAAGACCACATAATCAATTTGAAAAAGTGGTTGAAATAACGGAGAATAAAGGTGAATGAACACAAATGTACTCATATAACTTTCATACTGCGTAGGCACTCATACTCCCTCAGACGTTAAATACATCTTGATCGGCTTCTTACTTGGAAAAGGCACATAGATTCCAAGTTAACATAAATGAAGTTTAAAGCTTTCCAACTAAATTGGCTTATTGGCAGAAACTCTAGCTTAGATTGTAAACTTCTACTGTACAATTCGATTCTCAAACCAATTTGGTGTTATGGGATTCAATTATGGGACACTGCCTCAGCTAGCAATGAAGAAAAAATTCAAGGGCGATAAAATCAAATTCTACTTATGATTACAGTTGCTCCCTGGTATATAAAAAACTAGAAAATCCACAAGGATCTAAACATGTCATCAGGCAAAGCAGAAATAGCAAAACATGCTTGAATTTCTTCCAAATACTTTGGACCGGGTTACATTCGACTGAAATGAAGAGATACTGCTTTTCTTGGCCGCAAATCAGAGGGATGATTGCAACATTATTTTTGTTTAGCACTTTCTGGACTTAAAAATTATTATTCCATTTTTTTATTCCATTATTTATTATTTATTTTTACTTTTTTTACTCTTATTATTCTTTACTTTTTTCAATTTTTTAATTCTGTAATCTTTTATATTAAAAGTTTTCTTTTTAAGATTTAAGATATGAATAGTTATTGTTAGTTCAAATATATTGAAGATACAATAAATAATAAATGAACAAAAAAAATTATTTTTTTATGTATTAAAAAAACGGTTCTGTTTTTAAAATTAGAATGTAACTTACCGTATTTAAATCGACAGGTAAACCGCTACTTGCAGCATTTAGTAAAGCATCAAAACCTTTGTAGATTTTTAAATATTCTTTGGCCTGGTCGATTTCTCCGGCTTTTTTTGCTTCTATCGCAGCTAATTTGAACTCTTTTTGGCGATCAAGCAAAATTTTCATTTGTTGTTCGGCTAAATTATTTTTTTGTTGATTTCCAGATGTACGGGTTGTCAAGTCAGCATTCTGAGGCGGAGTAGAGGGCTGTTTTTTTGTCTCAATTGGTGAAGGATCTGAGGTCGCTGTATCTGTGGAAAGGGTTGGTGGACTTGATGGTACTGAATTGACTTTTGCCGGCGTAGACACTGTTGTGTTTTCCACAGGTAATGGATCAAAGCCAGGTGGAATTGGTAACTCATCATAGGTCACAGGACGTCCAGCTTTATAAGCTTTAATAGCATCTTCATATTGCTTTACTATACGTCCAAATCTTCTTGCTTTACTGGCATTTCCCTCAGCTTTTGCGGATTCTTCAACTGACTTGTATTTACCTAAACGCTGTTGTAAAGCCTCCAACATATTCGTTGTTGTTGTGGTATTAGGTTCCACAGTTGATTCGGATTCAGCAGTAGGGGGAGCTGCTGGTGCTAGATCTGCTGTTTGCTGTTCTCCCACAGCTATCAATTTTTCCATAAACTCTTTAAACTTGTCAGGGGGCGGTGGCATATCACTAAGATCAACATCTTGACCATCTTCACACATCTTTACAACAACATCAAATTGTTTAACAATTTTTAAAAATTGTAATGCCATGGCAGTATCTCCAGCACGTTTAGATTGTAGGGCTGCATCCTTATATTCTTGCTGGCGTGAACGCATCTGCTGAACTAAAGGATTAACTTGTTGATATTCCTTCGTTGTTGCTTCTTCGCTATGTTCAGTAACCCCTTGTTTTGGCATAGGTGGTAATGGAGCTTGGCGTACAGGTATTTTTGGCGGTTCATCAGCTAGATCTATTATATTATCTGCATTCTGTTTATCATTGACTACAGGCTTAATGCTAACCTCTGGAGGGATGTCGTCAGGATTAATTGTTTTACCTGAATTTGCTTGTCGTAAAAGATCGTTTAATGTTTTAAGACCACGACTGAAACGGCGAATTTTTGCGCTTTCACCGGCAGTTTTAGCATTTGCTTCTGCAACCTTATAAGTTTCAATGCGTTGATTTATAATATTTACTATACTTAAATCAGTAGTAGGTAAAAAAAGCTCAGATTTACTAACTGGTTCCGTCGGTTTAGATTCCGTCTGACTGTCTTCTTCATTTTGTTCATCTTTATCGTTACCTACAATACCTCGCAGTTCATTCAAAAGATCGGTATCATTTTCGGCATCACCATCGTCTTCATCGTCAGTGGCTACATCTTTTAAACTTTCAGTTATCATTCTATCCAATTCATTTGCTGCGACAACACTTGGCATTGGTTTGGGTTTTGATTTAGCTTTGTTTACTCCCCCGGCTATGGAAGCCAATTCTGCTTCCAAATCACTATCATTGGTATCATGTTCCGCACCACCAAAATGCAAAGTAGGATCAAAATCATCTGATATATTGGTCAAGCCAAACTAATTCAAAAGTTTAAGAATGACTCATCCGTTTAATTTTCATTAATGACATCGTCATTGATGTTTTTTAATCAATATAGAAACAACAAACTTAATATAAATACCTGTGATAAGTTGTGATTTCTTTTTTTTGGTGGCTCTGGCTTTTTTCTTGAAAACATTTTATTCTCTATTTAAAATTTACACAAACAATAGAAATATGAAATGATTTTTTTACAGCTGTTTAGCAAAACACTAAACAAAATGTTAATGTTGTTAATTTACACAAACGAAAAGATAAAAACAAGGAAATTTAAGCGATTTATAAACAGAGTTGACTCGATTTTGGGATTAAAAACTGAACAGACAGGATTCACTATCCTACACAATCGTACATTCAATCACAAAAAATCTGACAGAATTCTGTCCTACTCAAAAAAACGTTTCAAAATGGCATTGTAGATGCCACACTATTATACAATAAAAGAATTTGCAACTCTGATCGCATTGTAAAATACTCTTTTATAAATGTTTTCAAAAGATTACAAATCGTACAGACCTGTCAAAAGTCTGTCACACAATACATTTCTAATCCACCCTATCATATTTTTTAGCACACATGCTATTTTTAACAGATCGTTCGACTGAGTATGCAAATCAGGTTTAAAAATTTTCAGGGACTGTATAACAAACAATTTTGACTTTTTCATCAACAGAAACAAAAATTTATGTTCAATGCTGTTTGAATCGGAATTTTTGATTTTTTATGTTTTTTGCAATTTTTGAAATATTTTTTTGATATAATGTTATAGTTTACAATACACAATAAAATTTTAGAAAACACATGATGAATTTTACTTTTGTAGCAACAAATAGAAAAATTTCACCTGAAATTCTGGTTTGAAAATTTTGCGTTTATTTCTACAAAAGTAAAATTCAAATTGTAATCGCTTGTAGAAATAAAAATCATGTGGTCATGTTTTCAAATTTTTATTGCGTGTTGTACACAAAAAAATATTTGAAAAGTGTAAAAACATAAAATGTCAAAAATTCCAATACGAAACATTCATTTTTGTTTCAGTTGAATACAAAAATCTAAAGTTATTGTTATAACATCTCTGTAGTAGTCTAAAAATCCGTGTACTTTTTTAGCTCCGTACTACCAAACGGAAAGTTGCCTAAAATTCCTTGTGCCTGAATTTTAGGCAGATTTTTTACACATAGTTCTTACGGCAAACTGAAATTAAGTAGAGCTGCGTACTGTTCTTAAAGGTAATACATTACCCCACGTCCACATTAGTCATCAACATGACTTAAATCCCCGTCAATATTACCCTCCGTCTCTATTAGTCATTAACAAAAGTCAACAACAAAAGTCAAACTTCATATAAGCTTTTTTTTTAATACTGGTTTTTTTATATGAAGTTTGACTTTTGTTAAGACATGTTGATAGCATATGAAGACGGATGTTTACCCGCTATCATCATTAGACATTAATATGTGTTAACAAACGTCAAACTTTAATGACTAATGTAGACGGGGGTTTAGTCATTAACCCCCGTTCCCATTAGTCATTAATATGTGTTAACAAAAGTCAAACTTCATATAAAAAAAACATTATTATTAATAATGTTTTTTTTTTTTTATTATACGAAGTTTGATTTTTGTTAAGTCATGTAAATGACTAATGTGGACAGGGGTTAATGTGTAATGGTAACAGGGGATAACAAAAGTCAAACTTCTAGTTCGAATTTGACAATAAGAAATGACAATATATTTTTTGTTGATGAAATGTAACTACCAAGGCGAATTCATAACAGGTAAACTCGAGAGCTCAGGTGATTATTTCTGCTTTGTTTGTTTACCCTTCTTTGGATGTCAAAATTTGTTTACATTTTTTGTCGGTTACATTCATTGAATTTGGCGCGGCATTCGTTACAAAAAATTAAGTGCATTTAAAAGGAAAATTTAAAAGACAGCTTCCTACATAACCAACCTAGCCATGAAAAAGGAAAGTATTTGTTATACTATTTCGATTAACTATTGCATTTTTATTAATAACTATTTTCTTTTCTTATAGTTACAACTCTACGCAGCTTCCTATATAATGGAAATGAAAAGTTTTTAAAAATTTTCACTTAACTATTGAGCTCTTATTGCTGCTCTTTTTTTTTGCAGTCAACTCTCCTCACGAATGAAACCTTCCACTTACATACATACATGTGCAAATTATAGGAGCTGGTGCCGGTGTTCTTTTTATTACTTATAAGATAAGCAAATACATAGTTTTATGTAATATTCATAAATAAAACACAATTTATTTATTTAATATGAAAACTTTTGTTATTTATTTTAATATAAGTAAAAATGAACTACACGAACACAATAAAACTAACAACACATTATAACACCAAAAGTTAAAATATTCTGTTTATAAACTTTCTTTTACTTAAAGGAAAACATTTACAATTCAACAATTTATTAACTTTATTCTTCTTCTTTCAATTTTTTGTCATATGCTTTTGACATTCAAAGAATATTTTACACAAACAAAATGTATGCAGTGTTGTATTGAATTTCGCCGCGAGTCTACCTTGTTTATTATGCCATGGTAACCACAGATTACTAACCAGATTACCCACTTGTGACGTTTAAAAAAGTACATTATCATACGTACTAACAGCTTTAGATAGAGTGAATAAAAAATTAACCAATAATATTCATCGCAACGAGTTAACAGAAACAGCTATACATAGCCATTTCAAACATATGTTATCGATGAAGTAAACAAAAAAAATTTAAAATGAGCTGTAACAAAAATTGTATTTTTGTAAAAAAAGTTAAAAGTATATAAATTTCCGTGAAGTAAATAACTTAAAATTTATAAAAATATATTGCGGTGGTTCCAAAGTGCTATTAAAAGCTAAAATAATACTACATGTGATAAGGTTGTTACAAAAATTGGCAATCAAAATTTTCCTAGTGGTATTTGTTCAAGAAGTCTCAATTCAACAGAATTCAACAATTCCAACAATTTTACAAATTATTTTGTAAACAATAAAATGTCAAATTGCAGCTATAACCGGAAAGAGATAGTAATATAAAATAAGAATTAACTCTTGCTATCCCTTTTCAACGACAGCTGTGATCTGGCAACACTACAATTTTCGTGTCTTATCTGGTCTGATTTGTGGTAACTACCAACTACCTGTGCTACCAAGGCGAATTGTTTATTGTGCCATGCAAGGCGAATTCATAACAGGTAAACTCGAGAGCTCAGCTGACTATTTGTTGTCACCATCTTACAGTGTCAAAATGTACTAACATTTTTTATTTTGACAGCCAAAAATGATTTATACAACAACAAAATGTACGTATTTTTATTACAGAGTTGTACTCTTTTTTCGCCGCGAGTCTACCTTGTTTATTGTGCCATGGTGCCATGGTAACTACCTTGCAAGGCGAATTCATACCAGGTGGAGTCGGTAGCCCAGCTGATTGTTTTTTGCTCTCGTTACAAAATACATTGTTTCATATCTGCTAATCTTATGTCGTTGTTGTTTTGTTGTATATGTTGTCCTACCGCTCACACCTGGTATGAATTCGCCTTGCTACCTTGTTAAATGTGTCTCTAACAATTCAAGAATGAGGACGTAAAGCAAGTGCCAAAATAGTTTTTTTTATACTGTCATTTTTGACACTCGCGTTTTCCTTTTAATCAAAAAGTCGGAAAAAGAGATAGGACAAAAAGGAACAAATTTAATTGAGTTATTATTATTTTATTAATTTGTGAAAACTCGAGTAAACATTTTTTAAGCTACAATAAACAAATGGGTGAACGATTTTATTTAAAAAGAAAACGGAATAATGTTGAAATTGGTTACTAAAAGCTTGTTAGAAAAGGAAAAAGTGTAATAAAAAGTATAGCGAAAAGTGTTTGTATAGTAGTAATTCAAGAAAAAAATAGAGTTGGCTCATCGTACAAGATTTTATTGGCCAACAACAATAGGCATTCATCTATAGGGGGTGGCAGATATTTCATACTTACGTGTTGCTAATTTTTGAAAATAATAATTCTTTGTTCAAGTAAGTAATGAAAATAAGCAAATAAATAATGAATTAAATATTTATACATTTGTACGTAACATTACACTTGCGTTTTAAATAATGTCCACCTCTTATGTATCAAAGATTCTTAACCATTTCTGTTACCATAAAACAGCGTCATCATCATAGCTTACTCGATAATCTGCAAAATCTTTAAAATTATTCAGTATGGAAGAGGTCTCATTGACCGAAACAGAAACCCGTTATTATGGTGACTTGTTTTTATGTTGTGACGAGGAGAAAACTGGCAAAATTCCGATGCTCAAAGCATCAGAACTCTACCGTTCTGCAAATCTTTCCAACGAAAAACTACTTGAGGTAAACTAAAACTTCATATATTTACTGAATTTAATAAAGAAAACGATCTTCGTATTCTGCTTTCATTTCTTTTTTAGATAACTTCTTTAGCCGGGATTCCAGACACTGCCCTACATGTTTCTCGCGTCCAATTCTATTCTTGTCTTAAACTAATTGCAGCCCATCAAGCAACAATGCCTTTAAGACAAGAATTAATTGCAGCATCTGTACAATTGCCTTTGCCTCGATTCAGTTGGAAAGAGTCATCATCAAGTAAAATTGATGGGACCAATAGTTATCAGCAACATCACCACGCAATCCCCCCACCGCCAGTTACCGATCGAAAAAATTCATTAAAGCGATTATACGAATGGTCTGACTCTAATACATTGGGGTCGCGACGAAATTCAATAGCGACTACTCAACCCGAAATAGCAGCAGTAAATTCCGACGTACCGAGCACTGATTCAGAGGTGGAACGAGCAGAGTCCAGTTGCGGAGGGGAAGAAGTTATCGCTGGAGTTAGTGGCCATAATAAGGTATGATTTAAAATAAAGAAATAAACTAAAAAAAAATACACAATTGAACAAAAAAATTTCACAACTGTCCTAAGTGTGCTGATAATCACACTGAGCTCATATCAGCTCCTTAATTAAGCACAGCTCCTTAGTACAATTCAGCTGCTTAGTTCAGTTCAGCTCCTTAGTTCAGTTAAGCTCAGTAGTTCACTTCACTTTATTCGTTCAAATTCAAGCATGGTATAATAATACAGATAAAACTGTTAGAACAGTTGTTTAAATTTGCTTATCTGAAAATGTCAAATCTTGTATAAAACTCTGTTGGCGTACTTTAAAATTAGTATTAATTTCTAAGAAATACATTTTTTATATTACTCAGTGAATTGTAAACTAATTGCTATATTTTATTAATTTTTTTATTTAACTTGCAATGTTTACTTAAAGAAAAGAAAAAATATGTATGTTTTTTTTAAATAACTTCTCAACTAAATTTAAATCAGTTCTCGTCAATAAAATAACATGGTCAGCTTGGTTTGATGCTGCTGCTAGGGCCATATGCAGCCCACTCAATTGTTGACTTGCTTAAATCAGCCATGTCGGCTTTAGGCTCTTAGATTTAGTTCACAATTACATCATATTTATTTAGATGGGTGTCCTTCCTATATCTGCAGGGTCCCTGTATATCTACAGAGTCCCTTAATAAAGGGGCTCTTTAGAATAAGGCAGTGTGCCTTGGTTGTCTTTATATTATGGCTTGTACAGGTATACTTATGTATACTTCTATGTACGGAGTATTAAATATTTAAAAATTTTCTTAAAAATGCTTTTACATATAATTTATTTTAATTTTAGTATTAAAATGTTTAATTATTTTTATTATAATGAATAATTTTTCATAGAAGTGTTTGCGAGCACAGCTCATGTTATTTAAATTTTTCTTTATATTTTAGTAAGAGTCGGGAGTCGGCCAAAAACAGATTGCTTAGTTTTTTTTTATAATTCGGCTTGCATATACCTGTATTATTATATTACCATGTAAACAACTTGTAAAAAATATGCTTTCTACTTAGAATTTTACGAACTTAAGCCTGAATTCAAAAATTATTTATTGTATTAAATAATAACTTCAGATTTCCCTTGCCAAACAATTTGCACAAACTTAATACTCTTCTTCATCTTAATATTTCCCCTTTGTAGTAAGGCTACCTGATAAATCAAGGCAGATTTCCATTTAAGAAAGAAAATTAAAAAATTTTCGCCGTTAATTTTTAACGCCTTGATATTCCATATTAAAAAACCAAAACAAATTATTTGATTTATTTACATTTATCTTTTATCTTAACAAACTGTGAATCTTATGTTAGGGCAGGGTACCAATGATTAAATATATTTTTATTTTATTTAAAGTATATATTAATTTGTATTCAGGTTAGCTACTTTGTAATATATGTATAAAATTGGCCAAGAATGGCTTTTATATTACTTTGAATTAATTAATAAATAAACTGTATACTGCTTTGTGTCTAAGTGTTATTTGAACTCTGTTTTAGAATTCCTCTTACAAGATGGATTCCTTTTATGCTTTTTTGTCTATGTAAATTTTTAAGTGTTTGAAATGTAAAGTTAAGAATTAATATTTGTACTTCATAAAAAATCTGATACTTACCTTAAAACTTTTACATAAAGACAAAGTCGTATTTGAAGAAAATTTTAAAATATTTTATATCAAGGTGAATTCATTTTACTAGGTGGTAGCAAGGCGAAGTTAATTATTTTTTGTTTTACTAATGGTCAAGGCGAATTTAAACAGGTGATTGCACGGGCGAAAATTCTCATCATCTGTTTAATTTACAAATGTAAAAAAATTAAATAACGACTATAATTTTGAAATTAAATTTAAAACTTTTTTTGTATTGTTTATTGTGTTGAAGTTTCAATAAAAATAGGAACAATTTGGAAAAATTTAAGGAAGTGCTACAAGAAAATACATAAGCGGAGTTCAGTGTTTGATTCAAATTGTATTGCAAAAGTGCAAGTGTAAAAATTCAGCATTTTTTAAATCCAACAAGAAATTCCAAAATATTTTGTTGGTGTTTTGTTTGCCATAAACCATTTCTTAAGGAAAGTGTTTATAGTGTTCCCAAAGATGGTGCAACTAAAGACACGTAAGGTGCAATTTTAAGATTTAAAAGAACTTTCTTGATATGTAATTAAAATTTTAATTGCAGCCCGAAAAATTGTTATTGCTTACTATATTGCTTACTTATTTTGTGTGGCATAGATTTTGTAAAAACAAATTGCCTGTTGTATTTTTATTGTTGTACTTATTGTATCCCTGCAATCACCTGTATATATTCGCCTTAACTCATGGTATAATACAGGTATATACAACGAGAATTCAAAAGAACTAACTAACCTTTTTTTTGCCAGACTGTGTCAAAATATTTTACTAAAATATAAAGAAAAATATACGGCGAATCCATTTATCAGGTGAAAGCGAGACGATAACAAATACAACAATAAAAAACAAAATTTATTTCGTTTGGTTGACTCTCTCTGTCAAAAAACATAATTCGCCTTAATTGATATCAAAGCAAAATGTAAAAAAATAGCTGTATTCGCATACTTTCAAATCAGAAACTTCAAACATTTATGAAAAATATTTAATTTAATTATTTTTTTACACAATAATAATTTGAGTGCTTATTCATCTTATATGTGAGGATCCCTGAAAGATATTAAAACGATCTGAAATGTATCTAGAGCTGCAGGCTATATGACTAGCAAACAACAAAAAATAAATTTATTAATTATTTTTAATCAAAGAACAAACCTAATGTGTTTTGTTGATTTTTACTAAAAGAAAAAAAAAATAGAACTAAAAAAATAAAAAGCAATTAAAATAAAAGCAGAAACAAGAATCTGGACCCACCGCAGCTCATTTAATTTGATTAAATGTTGTGAAAATTTGTTATGTGTTATTGAGTAGTGTGTAATAAAAATTTAAAATAGAAAATCAACATATGTATGTACATATGTGACGGCTTTTTTAAATAAATTTTTTTCGTTTCAATCTTGTGTTTGTTTCATTATTTTTCTAAGTAAAAAAAAATTTGACAAAACCAGCTTCCAAAAAATGTAAACAAACAAAACTCAGCTGGGCTATCAACGCCACCTGATGTAAATTCGCCTTGGAAAAATATTAATAACATGCTTTCTTCGCAAACACTTCAATGACAAATTATTCATTATAATAAAAATAATTAAACAATATAAAACTGGTTTACTTTAAATAATTAAAATAAATTACATATAAAATAGTTATTGTAGTTTTTGACCTTTTTTTATATTTCAATTCTATTTTTAATCAAGCACAAGGTCTTTTTTATATAAAAATCTTTAAACAATTTTTATTTACAATATTTCGCTACACCATTGGGTAGCATCTTCAGGAAATAAAAATAATAAAAGTTTTATTATTTTTATTTCCTGAAGAATAAAAGTTTTATTATTTTTATTTCCTGAAGATGCTACCCAATGGTGTAGTGAAATATTGTAAATATAAATGGTTTAAAGATTTTTATATAAAAATGACCTTGTGCTTGATTAAAAATAGAATTTTTTATTTATTTATTTATTTATTTATTAGTAACATAATATAATTATATCTACTAATTTAATAGAAAAAGAGGAGTGCTAGCAGCTAAGGCTTTCGACTCCGTCGTTTACAAATAATTAAATTTTGTTAATCATGTTAGTTTTTAATAAGTATTTATAGATTAGCCTAATGTTTGTATCACATATAATTTTTAGGAGATCAGTTGGCAGATTAGATCCGAAGATGTTAGATCGGATATTGTTGTAGCAAATACATTCGTCTAGGATGTGAAGAACATCTAATTTCTTGTCACACGTTGTGCAGTGTGGGGGAGCTGTTTTTTCGAAGAGGTGTTTGTGGGAAAATTTGCAGTGACCCAATCTCAGGCGAATGTATATGTTGGTTTCTTTCTTAGGTGTTGTTTTTGGGTAGATCGGTTTATCCCCCAGTGGATTAAAGGTTTTGTAGCTGTGTTGATAAGTTGACCATTGTTCAGTTTTAAGGCCTTTAAGATGGATAGAGGTGACATTAAGGATATCGCGTACTTCCCAAGTTGGGTACTTTATCAGTGGTCTTCTACTGGCTTCTTCTGCGGCTAGATCAGCATTTTCATTACCGGGTATACCAACGTGGGATGGGACCCACATTATTTTGATTTTATGAGAAAGTTGAATACAAATATTTCGTATCCTGTTAATGAGTTCTGAGTCATAATGAGGATTTAGCAGGGCTTGAATGGACGAGAGACTATCTGTACAAATAACAAATTTTGTTTCTGTATTAGAGGCATAATCAACTGCAGCGAATAGTGCGAAAGCTTCGGCAGTAAAGTTGGAGCAATAGCTGTCTATAAAACCGTTGCATATAAGAAATCCGTTATCATTGACTAAAGCAAATGTAGTGTTGTGGTTAGTTTTTGAGCCATCCGTATACAAAAGACTAGAATTTTGACGTAGCTGGTTTGCAATGTTGTGAAACATTTGTTGATAGACAACAGCAGGGGTTGAGTGTTTCGGTAGTTCTGCTAATGTTAGAATGAAAGATGATTTATTCAAGAGCCATGGAGGTTCAGTTGGTTGCTTTATTAAAACTGGCTGAATATTTATATTAAGATATTGTAAACAATTTAACGATTTGACGATTAAAGATGGAAGTTTCGGTATCCTTACACACTTTTTAGCTTTTATGACTTCTTTGTAAATAATTTGATTGCGGCAGATAAACAGTTTTGGTAATAATTTAAATGTAAGATGGGTAGTTCGGTTTTTTATAGAAGGCATTCCAGATTCTGCTAGGATATTCCTGATGGGTGTAGTTCTAAAGGCCCCAATACTACGTCTTATTGCGGCATGATATGGACCCTGAATAAGTTTAATGTGTGAAGGAGCGCACCAGCCATAGATGGGAAGAGCGTAGTCGATTTTAGATAGTAATATAGAACGTGTTATATTAATCATAGTAGAAACGTGTATCATAAAGTGTTTGGATGTTAGGTATTTTATGATGTTTAACCTGGAGTTGAGATTATTTCTCAATGATATACACTGTTCCTTAAAAGTAAAACTCTTATCGAAAATAACGCCGAGTATGCGAAGTTTATCAACTGTTTTTATTTGTTTGTTGTTGTACTGAATGTTAACGCCATTACAGTTGTGTTTGCGGCAAATGTGCAAGATGCTACATTTTTCGATAGATAATTTTGCTCCAGATATTAAACTCCAGTCATCAATTTTTTTTAAGGTTTCAGAAAATATTTCTTTAGCCTTATTATTGTCTTTGATTTTAGTAAATATAATGGCATCGTCGGCGTATATAGCGTGTTCTAAATTGTTAACACTTGATATAATATTGCTAAATTGATTAAATGCAATAAGAAATAGTACTACAGACAGGGGAGACCCCTGTGGAATTCCATTATGAAGAGGTAGAGTACTAGAAAAGGCATTGTTGGCCTTGACTATGATTTTTCGGTTACTCAGGAAATTTTTAACAAAGGAGTAAATATGCATTCCAACTTTCCATTTATAAAGTTGCTGCAGTATGGTATGAGAGCCAACTCTATCGAAAGCCTTTTCGAAATCGGTCGATAATATGCTTATATGGTTTTTGGTCGATAAGGTTTTAGCTATGGAATGTTGTAGATATAGAAGGACATCATCTGTTCCCTGTTTTTTCATAAATGCCACTTGATTTGGTGAGATAAAATTGTTTGTTTTAAGAAACCACATTAAGCGCCGGGCAATTATTTTTTCCAAAACTTTACTAATGCAGGGCAAAAGGGATATTGGTCTGTATCCTAGAACTGAGTTTTGTTTATTGCTGGATTTTAATATTGGAACTACCACTGAAGTTTTCCATATTTGTGGATAAATATTAGATAAGAAAATGTCGTTAAACAGGGAAAGTATATGTTTCTTAAACGATGGGGAAAGGTTTTTTAGCATAGCATACGAAATACGGTCATATCCCGGTGTTTTGCCTTTCGAAGAATTCAACGCGTTTTCTAGTTCAACAGGGTTAAGTGGGGTTTCGATTTTTCTGGCATATTTATTGCAATTATGTGGACGATAATTCCAGTTAAGAGTATATGTTTTATCCTGTTGAAATTTGAGAGGGAAATTTTTGTCTTCAGATTGATCAGACCAGTGATTTGCAAAACAATTTGCTATATCAGCTGGGAATGTGATTATATTTGATCCAGACTGCAAATGGTTTATATTGTTGACACGTTTTCCGCCTGTGATACGCAATATATCACTCCAAATTCGTTTAGATGATGAATTAGGGTTAATGCTGGATGTGAATTTTTGTAGGCAAATTGCTTTACTTTCCCGAACGGCCCTTCTGAATATGGCGTTGTGTTTTTTATAAAGAACTAAGTTATTTTCGGTTCTTAAGCGTTTAAAGTTGTGCCACAAAGCTTGTTTCTTATTACGTAGATACTCTAAATTTGAATTCCACCATACGTAACGGGGACTGAATACTTTTCCTTTTGTTTGTGGTATACTGACGTTTGCAGCAAATCTTATGCTTTTTGTTATTGAAGCTGCAGTTTGATTAACATTGCTCGATAACTTTCTTTTGCTTAAATGTTCATCGCACAATTTTCGGAATAAGGTCCAATTTGCGAAATCTGTTTTAAATTTAGGCATGAATTTTGTTTTTGTGTTGGATAAGTTTTTGCAGATTTTAATTAAAATAGGGTAGTGATCACTACCATGTAAGTTAGTGAGAGTTTCCCATGTACAAATGGGAGCTATTTGTGAGGAACACATTGTTAGATCAACGTTGGAAAAAGTATTATGAGTAGTAAAATGAGTTGGTGACCCGTCATTAAGGAGAATTAAATCTTCATTCAGAATGAAGTCTTCTATTATTTTGCCACTATTGTTAGTTTTAGCAGAGCCCCACAGAGTACACCATGAGTTAAAATCTCCTGTTAAAATAACAGGAGTATTGCTATGTCTAACTATATTTTTTAGATTGCGTTCTGAAAAGGTTTGTTGTGGAGGTATATAAGTGCAAAATACCGTGAGTTTGATGCCGATGTTTATTTCAACAGCAATCGAGGATAATGTGAAGTCAGAGTAAATAAAATTATGAGGGATTGATTTTTTTACTAGTATTCCTATTCCTTGTTTTGATGTTGTATTTTCTTTTAAATTATGAAAGAAACCGTTGTATTGATTTGGTAAAATAAAATTATTGTGTTGATAGGGTAAGTGAGTCTCCTGGATACTTGTAATGTCTGGGTTATGGTCCTGTATTAAGAGTTGGAGTTCGTGGTAGTTGTTTTTGAAACCATTAATATTCCACTGTAAAATTTTTATATCCATGTTGAAAATAGGGTATAGATTATTCATCTTCTACAAACATTATTTCGTCTGCTATATCTTCTTCATTATTTTTATGAGTTGTAGCTTTAGGCAGCAATAGATTTTTATTAACATTTAAATTGAGTGTTTCATTTGTTTTTCTTTGTGTATTCTTTGTGGTATCATTTGCAAAATTCTTTGCTTTAGATCTTGTAAGAATAGTATTGTTGTTTATTGTTGATGTTTTTGGGGCTTTGAGATCTTGTGTAATTGATTTTATTTGTGTAACAACTGAGCTGTTGTTAATCTTGGATGAGTTGTTGTTATTTTTGGATGGCGATTCTACTTTATAGTTGGTTTGTGTGGTTGTAGATGGTGCATTAGTTTTAATAATTTTTTGTTCTGTGTTTGTTTTTTGTGTTTCAGTATTACTGACTTGTTTTGTGTTTGGATTTAAAATTGGTTTATTATTTGAGTTGTTGGTGACATCAGAGAATGTCAGAGTTAAAGGTGTTGTTGCTTTTTGAGTTTGGTATTTTTCTTTTGCTACTTTAAAAGAACATTTTTCTTTTGTTTTTATTTTTAATATTTCTTTCTGCTGTTTAAAAACCTTACATTCCAATGATTTTGATGGGTGATCTTCGGAACAGTTAACGCAAAAAGTGCGTGTGCAGGAAGAGGGTTGGTGAGGCGGTAATGCACAATTGTCACATAGAGCTTCATTCTTACACCATTTTTTCGTGTGTCCTAACAGTTGGCAATTTTTGCAGCGCATTGGGTTGGGGTAGTAGGGTCTGATTTTAACTCGATGCCAAGAAATATCTAGTTTCTCAGGGGTGGAGTATCTGTCGAAAGTCAGAAGAATAACGCCACAGGGCGTTAGTGTGTCTTCCGAGTTTTTCTTTAGGTACTTATAAACCTCAATAACGCCTTGAGAGCTAAGTTCAGCTACTATTTCAGCCTCCGAAACCTTGTTAAGGTAGGGCGCATAAATGGTACCTTTGGATAAATTTAATTTGTTGTGATATTCGCATTTTATATTGCAGATCCCTGGAAGGGATTTGGTTGTTATTAATTTCTCAGCACTTATCTTGTTGCTAACGAGTATTAGAAGATTGCCATCTCTAAGTTCAGAAACAGAAATAATGTCGGAGCAAATTAGTTTTAACGACTTATAAACTGAGAAACAAGAGTAATCTTGGAGCGTTTTCTCGCTGTTAATTGCTGATATCACTACATATTTCGGATCGGATTTTTTTATTTCTGGGAGATCGGGAAATATTTCTAAATTGTTTTGAATTGTTCGTTTCTTCTTCGCGCGGGGGCCATCCGCTAAAATGGAGAAGCGGTTGTCCCCCAAAAGGGGCGGACCGGGCATACTTAAAAAAGAAACCAGTTACCAAAAATTTAACGACACTACCGGACGAATATTTTTTTTGTTTACTGTAGTTAATTTAAAAAAATAATAAATGAAGAAAAAAGATTATCAACACTTGGGTAAAAAGTCAACCGTATTCCGCAAAGGTTAGTCGATGACTGGAAAAATAGAATTTAAATTACATATACATATGTAAAAGGAAGCATTTTTAAGAAACGGTTTTAAATATTTAATACTCCGTACATAGAAGTATAAAAAGATTTTAGATATTTGTTTTTAATTAATATTAATAATTATTATCATATTTAATTTAAAAGTTAAAATTTATAAAGATCAATCTCCAATAATTCATTTTGATCAAGATTAAAATTGCTTAAGTTCAGTTTTCAAAGTTATTTTGGTTGGTGACATGTACAAGCCATAATATAAAGATAACCAAGGAACAGGGACCTTGCAGATATATGTATGTATGTAGGACACCTAAATAAATATGCAATACTTGTGAACTAAATCTCACGAGTCTAAAGCCGATATGGCTGCTTTCAGCAAGTTAGATATTTAGTGGCCCTAGCGGCAGCATCAAATCCAGCTGACCATGTTATTTTATTTATCATCAGGTTATGCCGAATACCAAATTTCCGCCTACGAGAACATTTAGTTGACAAGTTTTACTTAGAAAACATACATACAGTGGATCACAGGTTATTTCAACCACTCTCTTTAAAAGAGATAAAAGTCGATATAGATTTTGAATGAAACAAAATATTGAAAAAATGTGAGTAGAATTTAATAAAACAATTTCTCAGCTTGAAAACGAATATTTTATTTATTCTAAAATTCAGGTATTTAAAAAATTATTAACTAAAAATAAAAAACAAAGGTATTTCAGTAGTCACAGCTTATTTCAACCAGCTTATAAAATATGATTATATGTTTTGTACTTTTTATTTTTAAAATTTGGTATGACCTCCTTTTTGGTCAATTACGGCTTTAAGTCTATTTTGCATAGAATGTACTAATTTTTGTGTGGTTTCGGTGGTTATTTTTGACCATTCTTCCTTAAGTGCTGATTTCAAATCATTCCGGTTTGAGATCTGGTGTTGGCGGACGTTTTGGTCTAATATTGACCATAAATTTTCAATCACATTAAGATCAGGTGATTGCGCTGGCGGTTGCATCAAATGGGACAATTCCAAATGAGCCAGGTCTGGACAATACCTGACTTATTTTTCGGGTCGTTGTCCTGATAGAAGCGAAACTCGTCTTTGATGCCTAGTTTATCAGCACTTTGCAGCAAATTGGCTTTTAGGATGTTGAGGTTCACGTTCTTGTCCATTGTATTTTCAATGAACTCTAAGTTTCCAACCCCCCTTGAAGACATGCAGGCCCATACCATGACACTTCCTCCACCATGTTTTATTGTTGGTTTTAAATTTTTATTTTGCAGTTCTGTATTTGGTTTACGCCATACGTAAGTTTGACCATCAGAGCCGAATATGTTAAATTTCGATTCATCCGCAAAAATCACATGGTCCCAAAAACTTGAGTCTTTGGTAATGTGTTCTTTAGCGAATTTGAATCGTGCTGCTTGATTTTTTTTTATTTATAAATGGCTTCCTTCGGGCTACTCTACCATTAAACTCATGGTTTCTTAGGACACGTCGAATTGTTTCTGCACTGCAAGTTTTGTTTAAATCGTTTTTAACTTCTGCAGCTAATTTTGGAGGAGATAGCTTCGGGTTTTTCTTAATTTTTCTTACTATATAGCGCTCATCTGCTTCATTGAAAATTTTATTAGGGGCTTTTCTGCCTTTATCGACTACTCTATTTTCTCGCGTGAATCTATAAATTATACTTTGCACTGTCGAATCACTTATGCAAACCATTTCAGCAATTTTTCGACGAGAATGGCCATTTGTATAATGGCGAATAACTAGTTCTCTTTGTTCAATAGTAGTGCGTCGTCCCATTTTTTAAAAATGTGTCTCGGAATCAATTGGCTGTAAAAATCACACTAAATTCTTATCTAAATAATCAAAAACATAGTAAAAACAACAATTATTGGAAATTTACCGTTACACCATAAGTGATGTCAATTACACAGGTATTACAAAAAGCTGGTTGAAATAAGCTGTGATTACTGAAATACCTATATTTTTTATTTTAAGTTAATAATTTTATAAATACCTGAATTTTAAAATAAATAAAATATTCGTTTTGAAGCTAAAAAATTGTTTTATTAAATTCTACTGACATTTGTTCAATATTTTGTTTCATTCAAAAGTTATATCGACTTTTATATTTTTTAAAAAGAATGGTTGAAATAAGCTGTGATCCACTGTATGTACATATTTTTTCTTTTCTTTAATTAAACATTGCAAGCAAAGTATGTATACTATATCAAGTACATTCGTTAGCTCAGCTAATATTTTTATCTTTGTTTTTTTCTAAGTGCCAAAATTTATTTTCAGTTTTTGTATTTGTCATTGTCTTTTTAGAAAGTAAATTTCAAATATACTACATATATTTTTTAACCGACTTCAAAAAAGAAGGAGGTTATCTATTCGTCTGAATGTTGCTTTTTTTATGTATGTAACCGCAGAACTCAGCCATTTCTGGACCGATTTTAAAATTTGTTCCTTTATTTGAAATGTTATACTTTCAGGTTGGTCCCATTTTAAAATCATTTCATTATATTAAAAATTAAAGGGTGTCCCCATAGGTTAGGTTAGGTTGCACGGGTCGCCGGCTACGCAAAAGGGGAAAAGCCGACTCACTTGGGTCCCTTAGGTCCCGTTGTGACGCCCGAAAGAGGGATGAGCAGGATAGATACCTACCGATCCCCACTTTAGGTTTGGTGCAAAAACCAACCGGAGAGCCGGATAAATGAGTTTATCCTGTTTATATCGCAACCCGATAGGTCTGTGAGGTCCTGTAATATCGAGCTGCCTAGCAGCGCCGTCCTTTCCATAGATAGGGCCGGACAGTGACAGAGGAGGTGTTTCACTGTTTCCTCTTCCTCCTCATCCTGACAACTTCTACAGAAGTCATTATGCGGTAGATTCAATCTCCTAGCGTGTGCACCTATAATGCAATGCCCTGTCAGCACAGCCACTAATGTGCCTATTTGACCTCGAGGGGTTCTCAGCAGGATTGCAGTACGTTTGCAGTCATACTGAGGCCATAGAAGCCTCGAGGTCGTGCAGGTGGGCTCGTTCGACCATCTGGTCTGCGCAGCCCCCAGTAATTCCTGCTGTATGTTATCCTTACAGCAATTTAGCGGAACACCGACTAGTTGATCTATCTCCTGGTCCCTAAGGTAGGTTCCAGATCTAGCCAGTTCGTCCGCAGTTTCATTTCCGGGCACTCCCGCGTGCCCTGGCACCCAAAAGAGTTCCAGGTTGGAATGTCTCGCCATCTCATCTAGAGATGTCCGGCATTCACGAACCAAACTGGACGTAGTATAAACGCCCGATAAGGAATTTATCGCAGCCTTGCTATCAGTACGGAACTGGATATCTTTACCATATATCCTGTGATACCTTAGCCAATTTGCCGCTCTTTTTATGGCAGAAATTTCAGCCTGAATAGTGCTGCAATGATTTTGTAGCCTAAAACTCATCCTTATTTGAAAGTAAGGAATGAAAACGCCTCCCCCTACTCCAATGTCCGTTTTAGATCCATCTGTGTAAACCTCAAGCACGTTTTCTTGATGACTTTCATGTGTCATCATGGATGACGTGCCTGAAGTTGATACTTCGAACCTTCTGGTCGGCATGGCTGAGGGTGCACAATAATCAATATTTTCCGGGATGGTCGATATGCGCACACATCCCAAAATATTCGCATGGCCGAAATTCTTCGATTTCCATGTCCCGGCTGCACTAAGTCTTACTGCCGAGTTCAGGGCCAGCTGTTTGGCCATTAGATCGGCTGGCAGCCAGTGCAGCATTGTAAACAAAGCCTTTGATGGCGTCGTGCGTAAGGCACTTGTGATCATCAAGGCTGAAGTTCGTAGTACTTTGTTGACTATACTACAGTATGTAGGCTTGCCTAGTGCAGGCCACCATACTAGCGCTCCATACATTAGTATGGGCTTTATCACAGTATTGAAGAGCCAGTAGGCATTTCCGGGGCTAATGCCCCAGTTTTTACCTATGGCTTTCTTACAGGTATATATGGCTATTAAAGCCTTGTTTGCCCTAAATTGTACATTAGGGTTCCATGACAGTTTGTAATCTAGAATAACACCCAGATATTTCGCACTGTCAGACAGTTTAAGCTCCATTCCATTAAGGTGTGGTAGCGAAAATGTGGGAATCTTGTTTCTTCTAGTGAATAATACAAGATCCGTTTTCTGCGCATTAACACTTAGACCACCTTCGGTGCTCCACCTACTGATTTGTCTAAGCGCTGTTTGCAGACGTTGCGATATAGTGTCCAGGTGTTTGCCTGACACAGCTACTGCAACGTCATCCGCATATGCCACGGTTGTGAACATCATAGAGTCCAGTACCGTAAGCAATGAATTTAAGGCGAGGTTCCAAAGAAGAGGTGATAGCACCCCTCCCTGTGGTGTCCCTCGTCTGGCTATCCTACAGACAGTAGCCCGCCCCATATTGGATATGATGACCCTATATGTCAGTAAATTCCTAATGAAGCTAATAATCGACTGATTAACATCCAGTCTCTCCAGAGCCCTAATTATGGCCTCCAATTTCACGTTGTTGAACGCCCCCTCTATATCAAGGAACGCCACCAATGCATATTCCTTATGCTCTAGAGATTTTTCAATACATCCTACGAGCATATGCAGTGCCGTCTCAACCGATTTACCCTTGGTATATGCGTGTTGAGATGTTGAGAGTCGGTTTGGATTAATTGTTGTTCTCATATGGAGATCAATTATCCGTTCCAATGTTTTCAGAAGGAAGGATGACAGACTGTTAGGTCTAAAATCCTTCGGTGAGGTGTGCGACGTTTTTCCTCCTTTCGGGATGAAGACAACGGAGCACCTAGTCCACAGTTCCGGAATATACGCCCATGACAGACATGCTGTGTATATTCGGGTTAACCATGGTATTACAAGATCCGCATTATGCTGCAGGTCAGCAGGTATAATGCCATCAGGACCCGGAGATTTGAACGGGTCAAAGCTCTTTATAGCCCACAAAAGTCCTTCCCTGCTAATAGGGATTGAATTTTGCGGGTGGCAGTCTAAGCAGGTTGAGTGTTCCCCTATTAGAGGAATACAACCAGGGAAGTGCGTGTCCATGAGTACCTCAAGGGTCTCACGTCCACTGGTAGTCCAGTTACCACATGGTTTCTTAATGAAACTTGGTACAACTTGCGACACTGATAAGATTTTTCGAAGTCGGCTCGTCTCAGAAGCCCCTTCTACGCCGCTACAGAAGGATTTCCATGACGCTTTCTTCGCATTTCTTATCAGATTTTTAAATCTATTAACTGAGGCCTTATATGCTGACCAGTTACCTAGTTTTTTTGCCTCATTGAAAAGTTTGCGGGAGGTTTTTCTAGCTTCCGCAATTTCGGAGTTCCACCAGGGTGGTTTACTCTTACCACGGCAGATGTTTACTCTGCAAGATTCCGACGTCGCTAGTTCGAATGCATTTGTTAGGGCACCGACTGCGACATCAATACCCTGCCTATCATTGATAACAGGAGGGTTTGAAAGAAAGTCTGAGAGAAAAGATCGCTGTTGCTCCCAGTTTGTTTTCCTTCTGTTACGCCGGGGTGTAACCCCATTACCCTGAATACCTATCTTAAATTCAATATACCTATGATCAGAGAAGGAGCAGTCATTTGAGACTCTCCACGAACTGATCAAATCTGAGTGCCTAGTGTCTACTAGCGTTATATCAAGTACCTCCCTTCTATTTGTCACAACAAAAGTAGGTTCTGAACCAACCCATACAACATACATGTTTTTTACGTGTATTAAGAACCGTAAAGGGCACCATAGGTGACGTAATTTGACCTATTTGAGCCTATCTTTTGAACCGTTATAGACAAAACCTTGAAAATTGGACAGAATGTCTGTTACAACGACCGTTATAAAAAAATGTATAAATATTCAATATTTTAAAGGGTGCTCCAATAGTTCATTTAATTTGATGTATATGGACATACTTTTGAGTAGTTGTACACAGACCGCTGAAATTTACAAAGACTTAAAAACTTGCGTACCGCTATAGCTCCCAACAGCAGAAAGTAATAAAAAAATAAATTTAAAATTTAAAGAGTGTCCCCATAGGTGACGTAATTTGACCTATTTGGGCCTATCTTTTGAACCGTTATAGACAAAACCTTGAAAATATGACAGAATGTCGACTACTATGACCGTTGTAATAAAATGTATAAATATTCAAAATTTTAAATTAAAGGGTGCTCCAATAGTTCAATTAATTTGATGTATATGGCCATACTTTTGAACAGTTGTACACAGACCGCTGAAATTTACAAAGAACCTGTATTGCTAAGTCAGCTATAACAAAAGGTATACAATTTGAATTTGAAAATAAAAGGGTGTCCCAATTGTTCATGTAATTCTATGTATGTGGCCAACCTTATAAACAGATAGCTGAAATGTACAAGGAACCTTTATTGCAAAGTCTACTATAGCAAGTATACAATTTAAATTTAGAAATTAAAGGGTGTCCCCATATATTATGTAATTTGATATATATGGCCCTATCTTTTGAACCGTTAAACACAAACACTTGAAAATTAGCCAGAATGTCCACTACTTTCTCTGGTATAATAAAAAGCATAAATATTTGGAATTATAATGTAAAGGGTGTCCCAATAGTTCATGTAATGTGATATATATCGCCAAACTTTTGAACCGTTATAAACAAAAAATTGAAAATTGAAATTTACAAAGAATCTTTGTGGCCAAGTCCTCTATAAAAACAGGTCTTTAATTCAAAATTGAAAATTAAAGTGTGTCCGAATAGGTGATGTTATTTTATCTATGTGACCCTATCTTTAAAAAAGTTATAGACAGAGGCTTGAATAGTGTCCCCATAAAATACGGATGCTGGTAAAAATAGCTTAACTTTTGAACAGTAATAGGGAGAGGCTTGACATTCACATAGTCTTTTTTTCTCTCTAATTTTGGCGCATCTTTTATTTGGTTTAAATCTAATTCATACAGATTACTTCTTACATTTTTAGTTTAGAATTGATGCCCTTCTATCTGTTTTGAAGTCGGTTTTTTTGCAAGAATTATGTTTATTTTCTTTTGTTTCATCAGGGATGGTAAACGAAAATGTGAAATTTTGTTTTCTGGCTCAAGTTGCATCAAACACACCTTTTATAAATTATTGTTTTAATTCAGATTGATCTGAACATAAACAGATCATTGTGTTATATATTTTTTTTTATTTTTATTTAGCGAATTGATATTAAGTTTTCTTATTACGAAAAAGAACAAAAGCACCCACTTTGCCATCCCGGAGTTGTAGTCAGTTGCTTTTTGACACCTAGCAACATTTTTACACAAACAAAATGCCTGTTGTTGTTCTAATGTTGTACTTGTTGTATACTTACATATACTTGATATAAATATGTACATATATGTACTTTGATTGCAAGTTAAATAAGAGGTTGAATAAAATACAGCAATTAATTAGTTCACAATGCATTGAGTAATATAAAAAACAATTTTCTTTTAAATTATTACAACTTTTTATCATGGATTTACTTTTACGTAACTTACACCATGAAATCGTTTCATGAAAATTCTTCAATCCTCTTTTGAACTTTCTTGTTTTTCTTTGCCTCTCTACACCTCTTGCCATCACAAAACCGGTTTCATGTAACTAATTTCATGAAAAATGTCATCGTGTAATTTGGCTATTTGTTATGTGGCAAGTAGATTCCAAAAATTTATTTTATTTTTTTTAAACTTGCATGGGAGATGGAGCTATCCGCGTCATTTCGGTTGATGACAGCACGAACGAGGTTGCCTTTGGCTGCATCACTGAAGCTTCTGTCCATCGACCTATGTTTTGGACGCTTTGATTCGGGCTGGTTCTATACATACATCTCCTCCTCCGACCTCTGCCGCTTGGAGACGTCAGAGGACTTAGGGGGAGGTTGATGCGGAACAGCTAGAGTAGCTTTAGCCCATTTGAGGGAGATTGATTCCTCCTTAGACAGTGACTCGACTGGCTTTTTTCCAAGTCGGTCAATGCACTTTTCGGCAGCTCGCCGTTTTAAAAAGGCCCTTCTAGCAGGTGGGACGTACCGTGTGGTCCTTTTTAGGTTGCCTTTTGTGACAAGGAGCACAGTTTTGGAACCCGAAGACTTGTACGCAGTTCCTCCACTGGCGGGGGAAGGTGGGACAGCGGAACCCGAAATCTTGTCCGCTGCTCCCAGCCAGCACTGGGTTAGCTGCAGCTGATGTGCTTGCAGCGCCTGAAACAGGGGTTTTAGACTTGACGGCACGAACATTAAAGTGGTTGGAGTTAGGTTAAGAGGCACTTCGCTGTCTTTTTTGGTACCTGATTTAGGTGCGACGTTATCGCATTTCGACAGCTCTGGTTTATTAGAGCCTCCTCCTGCTTCTTGAGTGACACCAGTCCTTTGCATATTAGCCTGGCCTGGCGGACCAACCAGACTAACCTGGATCTCAGACCCATTCGATTCACCGCGACCTGAAATCGACGCCGCGGGAATAGGTTCTTCGGAGATTATGAGGCCCCCTACCGGATACATGGGGCACTGTTTATTTTTGTTTTTCATTTTGGAGAGGTGGTTGCATTTTATACATGCTGCCATGTGTAATAACAGCTGCCTGACTGGGTGTTAGGCAGGCCACCAAGCCGCCCAATATGGGAAACAGATGCTGGTGGGATTTGGACAGTGGACAGTTAAAAAACGGACGTACCCTGATACAGTGCCCAATCGCAATGAAAGGTAAAAACACTATGCAGGGTATCTGATAGCCGCCGCATAGGAGAAACAGACGGTATCAGACACTGAGGGGAGGATAGTTCTTGGTTTCGGGCACGCCATGAGCCCGTCTGGAAATGGTGGCCCTACCAGCATGGCCTCATGATTTCCACTTATCCTCTGCATCGCGACAAGATGACTACCCATCGCAGGAAGAAGTGTTTTTACTTGTTGGATGTGATATTTTAATTTGTGTTTTTGGCGTCTGCCGTACATTTAACCAACAACAAAATGCATGTGGGTGTTTTTGCTGTTGTATTTGTTGTCGCGGCAATGCCAACTTACCCCAACCAACTGATTTTTGAACCTAACACAAAGTGAAATAATAACAAACACGAAAAAGGAAGCCGATGTAAATGCTTTCTAGAAACCATATGCTCTCAGATAGGTAATGGAAAAAACAAAACATACATACATATATATGTATATACAGTTGCTCAACAAGAGTAATTATAATTGACTTTGATTCCTTGAATTTCTGTTTCTAGGTTCCTAGTTTATTAACAATTATTTTAGAAAAAGGTTTACCTATTTTATAAGCAAAAGCCTAACAATCTTAGATGCTGGTTACACTACAATGTCCGTCAAGTGCTTGAAACTCCACCAAAGTCGTCGGATCTTAATCCGATAGAGTATGCGTGGAGTTATTTGGAAGAATAATTAAAGAGTCATATAATTATCATAAAGTCCTTACGAATACTGCCAGAAACTAAATGAGGCGATGAAAACCGTTCAAACGCTGTAGTTCAGCAAAAAGGCCTTGTAACTAAATTACCTAGAAATAAATCTAGTTTACGGCACCATCATAAAAATTAATAAAAAGTAGCCAATTGTATGTAAAATTTAATTTTAAGCAAAAAATGTAAAGTGATTTTCTTCTCTATGATATAACAAACACCGCCTTCGCTAACTAAAGATTTTTTGCATAGCCGGCCTACGGTCGGACGCAAGGACTTTCTTCTCTATGGTATAACAAACACCGGCTTCGCTAACTAAAGTTTTCTGCATAGCCGGCCTTCGGCTGGACGCAAGGATTTCCTCCTCTATGGTATAACCATGACCGGCATCGCTTACTAAAGATTTCCTGCGTAACCGGTCGCAGAATAACAATAAAATAAACATTTTGCTTACTTAAAATTGTATCCATTTTTTTATTACTTTAGTTGGATAATACTTTTAAAATTTTTTTCCGAAACTAAGGGTCGCCAAAATTTTTTAGAGCTTTTAATTATTTCTGAAGACACATTTACCAGGTAGCCTCACTACAAAGGCACATTAATCAGGTAACCTTACTACGCAGGGAAAATATTAAACGAAATTTTTTAATTTTTTATATGGATTTTGACAATTAAGCTTACAGTTTTACCACTTAAATGAAAGTGTAACTGCCAGACTTGATATGTGGCTTGCTTACTAAGGAAGTAAAATATTATGATATTAAACAAATAAATGAAAAAATAATATTTTAAAAGTGTAACAAACACGAAATGTCATAAATTCCGTTTCCAAACAATCTACTTTTTGTTTTAACATCCCTGTAATAGACAAAAATTTCTTTTAGTTTTCTTTTCAGCTGCGTACTACCAAACTGAAAGTCGCTTGAAACTTTTCAAACCTAAATTTGAGGCTTTTTTTACACACACTGAAATTCAGTCGAGCTGCGTACCGGCCTCTACGCTTGAAAAAGGCTTTAGAATATATTGAAATATATCGTATGAATATATGAATATATCGTAGCAATTGTAGAAAAACGGAACCCTTGCGAAAATATTATACGTGCATTATTACTATAAGCTTATCCTTGCAATTGTACAATAAGCTTACAGAAACAATATTGTATTAATTTTAGTTAAGAAAAGCTTATTCGTCTTAATATTTTTTAAGCTTATTTATATATGTAATTATATAATTAATTTTCACAAAAATATTAAACTAAAGCAATATGAAGAACAATGGGGCACATCAACAAACTTTCAGAGATCTCATAATCCCAGTACATCGCTAAATCCTTACTATAAACACCTTTTCAAAGTAGATTGTCCCAGAAGTGCCTTAAGTGCAATAACAAGAACTCAGCAAAAAATAAAAAAAATTCTGTCAACAGAATTTGTACGTTTCAGCGTTGATAAGTGCGGATTCGATTTTTTTGAGCTCGCAATTAAAAACACAAGGTACACAGAGATGTAAATAGTGATTGATGAAAATGGCTATAATCAGACTTTCCTAAGCTTGTCAAGAAAGAGACAAATATAGTAACAAATTTAAACGAACATTGGAAAAATAAACAAAACAAAAACTAAAAATTTTCCTTTAAAGCGTGTTCGTTGTTAAAAACTTTGTGCTTTAAAAGTTAATTTGTCCATTAAAATATTAATTAAACAAGTATAATTAAAACAAACAATCAAAACTCTTTGGTGTTGTGAAATAAGCTTGAGAAATATATTTAATGAAAGTTACGCACATTTACACTAATAAAAAAATAATTAATAAGAAAATAGCACAAAAGAAAACTAATCAACGTGTGAAAGAGACGGGTTGAATTAGTATTTTTTGCCGTCCTGTTTATACGCCGTTTCACCTCTTGGGTTCTCTTTGATTGAGTGTTAACGAATGAACATATGCGGATGCTTACTGCTTTTTTTTCAGTTTTATTGTTTTTTCAGCTTTGATTAAATTTCAAAATAAACCAGCAAACAAAATTATATAATGGAAGACAAAAATTTTTGTTTTGTCATTAAAAATGCTTTTGGTTACATACAATGCATTTTATGGTACCAAACATTTAAAACAAAGAAAACCTTTTCAATTAAAAGGCATTTTGACCTTTTTCACTAAGAAATAAATAAATTAGAAGAGGAAAATGTTTTTTCTTTTTCAAAAAAAAACTTTATATGCAAAAAATTAAAGAATGGGTTCTGGAAGAAGAGCAAAATGAGGAAATTTTGCAAAATAAAAAATTAAAAATGGAGATTTCAAGCCAAATAAGCATATAAAGGTTTTTTTTGCTCAAGAGAGACATTTTCCTTTTTTTCCTCTTCTAATTTATTTATTTCTTTGTGAAAAAGGTCAAAATGCCTTTTAATTGAAAAGGTTTTCTTTGCTTTAAACGTTTGGTAACATAAAATGCATTGCATGTTACCAAAAGCATTTTTAATGACAAAATTATTTATTGTTTTTGTAATGCTTAGTTTTGTGTTTGCTGGGCAATATTATCTTATCCAATACAGATGCATTTCATTTACTGAGAGTTTTGGCTAGCTATGATTTAAGTAAAAAAATGTAGATAATATTGAAATAAATAAAAACAAAAAAACTGAAAACAAACTGATGACCATAAAATAAATGAAGATAAGTCGCCTTTTGAACAAAGTATAACAAAACCTAATATGGAATACATAAAGATAAGGACTCTAACGGAGTAAATTTCCAAAATCGTTTGGCTATCTTAGATAGCGAAACAAGTGAACCTAAAACGGCACCCAAGTCGTTCAAACCACCTCCAATTTATTTAAGAGAGAAAAACTTGAACGACTTAATAAAGAATATACATAATTTCAGTTATTGGTAGGGGAGAACTTATTTTATGTAATTTCCATCAAGCATAGTAACATTCATGAGACAAAAATACAATTTATTGATGAAAGCTGTAAAAGAGTTTTAAAGCTGCAAAAAAATGATACCTATAAGCTGAAGAGATTCAAAGGTCTACAGGTAGTTATTAAAGGTGTAGAATCATATGTTGATACAGTTGAAATAAGTGCTGGCCTCCAAAAAGCAGGATTTAAGAAACAAATATTTTAGATAATCTCAGAAATCGAGAACGTGCCCCCAACCACTATTTCGCTTTGAACTGTAACGTGGAGATATCAGATTAAAGAAGAACGAAACGCACCCTATTTATAATCTGAAATATCCATTACACCTCAAAATAAGCGTAGAGCAACGGCATAAACAAACAGGACCCGTCCAGTGTCTAAACTGACAAGAATATGGTCATACTAGGGTTTTAGTTGTGTGTGACGAGCCATAATATCGAGCAACTGCTTACGAAGTAAGCATCGAGACATTAGTGCATTCGTTAAACAGTTTTATGAGCAGCATGATGCAAGAAATATTACGCATGCAATATATGGTTGAAGGCGGGACTTAACAAACAATAAACTGTTTAAAAATATGTTTCTGGAACGCTAACGGCTTGCGCCAACACAAAAATGAACTGGACTACTTCCTGAAGAACAAACAAATTGATGTAATGGTGGTTTAAGAGAATCATTAAACAACAAATAGCTTTTTTAAAATCAATGGATATATTTTTTTTTTTTTTTTAAAGAGAAGTACCACTCAGGCAGTTAATGCCTACATAAACTGTGGTACTTCCTTTGGAAAGGGATAGTAGTAGATAAGACAGATGGTTAGTGATAGTAAACTTCGATTCTGGCAACACTGTAATTGCACGTTATGATTATTTTTAGAACAGTATTGCAGCGCCTCTGGTGTTATTTAGGCGAATTAGTTCGAAGCTAGCATAGCCAATTTATAATTATTTTACTTCGCCGCACTGTGGTCAATATTTTGAAATAGCGGCCAAAACTCCTTTTGGTTTTTGTTTTCCGATTTTAAAGTTATTAGACTCATATGAAAGTAGACAGTAGTAAACCTCGGGAGCCAAAAAAATAGAACTCTATTTCAACTATTTCACTGAGAACAGGGTGGTCCAAAATGGGCTTTTTCAGAATTTAGTAAATTTATGATATTTTTAGTTAATTTTTAAAGTTTAAATGATCATAACTTTTTTGTTTTTCAAGATTTTTGGACGAAATAAATTTTGTGTTGTAACTTAACTTATTTCCTATTACTGGTAAAAAAAATTGAAGCTCTACTGTTTTCAGAACAATTTAAATATTTTTTTTAAAAAAGGTCAAATTTCTCGGAAATTTCCTACTTCATAGAGCACAACTCCTGTGAGTCAAGCTGAGTCAAAACACAAATTTACTATTTTGTAGTCCTAACTCTCCCCTACATTCCTATATATACATGTCCATGCATCGGGACTGCACTTTTTGAGTTACAGCAATTTTTCTGACCCAAGGTAAGATATTCGGTACAAATGCACGTCATATTTTTTTAGAAGTTATTTGTATGTGAAAGTGGATATTATGCATATATTTTGATGCAATTTTGTACAAGAGTTCTTATTGACCCAAAAAATAATTCTGTTGAAATTAGGAGAAGTTGGCCCATATTTGGACCTAGTCCACATAGAAGGGTGTATCAAAATTTTGACAAAAATGACAATAGAACTCTCAAATTATGTGGTATCTGGCAATTCATTTATAAAAGGTAAAAAATGATTTTATTGCCATCTAATATTACATAACTTAAATACCTGAAAATTGCAAATAAATTTAAAACCAATGGAAATAACTGGTAAAACCAAGTACCTGTTATATTATGTTTCAAAGAGGTAAAAAAGATCATGTCGAAACTTCGAGCAATAGTATATTAATCCATCCATTCATTTTTTTTTCTTCATTATTGTTTAAACAATGGCTAAATTCAGTTATAGTGTTCTATCTGATATATATTTTGAACGGAAAGATGAAAACGACATTATTTTACATATAATGAATAATCCATTCTTCAAAATATGCGACAAACAAGAAATTCAAATTCATAACTTAAAAATAAAAAACTTTTTAAATACTTTAAGAAAACGGTACAATCAATGTTCCAGAAACAAGAAATTGTTTTACTCACGCAACCAAGAATGGCTAAGAAAGAAACTTATTTTTAAAAAGCCATCAGTAACTACCACGGAAACTGGAAAAGGTGGTCGACCAGCAAAGCCAATTGATAATTGTAGTGAAAGATCACGAAGACGCAAGCTTAAACATATCAATGAAGAAGTTTCTTGTAGCATCATAAAGGATTCATTTCTGCATCAAATTCAACCATCGAAAACTAAAAACAGTAAAATTGCTATCAAAAAAGCAAGCCCCAGACGCACAAAAAGGATTTTAGAAAGTATGCCGACAACTGAAGAAAATAAATTTACTTTAGAAGAAGCATTTGCACTATTTTTGGATTTGAAAATGACTAAAAACCAATATACAGAATTGCAGAAGCGAACCAATGAACAAAATTGTGGAATTTTTCCATCATATCGAGATATAGTTTCTGCCAAAAAAGATTGCTTACCTTCACCAACTGCTATTAGTGTAACTTCAAGTTCAGCAGAAATAAAATTGCAGGATCTTCTTGAACACACTGCAGAACGATTATTAAAGACATTTGATGCTGACTATTTAAAGAAGTTTAAAAATTGCAGCATGACTTTAATTTCTACATGGGGATATGATGGGTCCTCTGGCCAGAAACAATACAAACAATGTAATGCGGAAAATTCATCAGATGCCAATTTATTCATGATTTCTTTCGTTCCATTACGTTTAACAAAAACTTATATTGGTTCAGAGCCGTCAACTAGTAAAGCTGCAGAGATAGATGTATGGAAGAATGAAATTCCCTCGTCAACAAAATTTTGTAGACCAATAAAGTTTGCTTACAAAAAAGAAACTACAGATGTCATAACTGAAGAAGTTGGCAAAATAACAGATGAAATTAAAGAACTTCAGCCAGTGATATTTGAATTTAATGACCAATGCATCGAAGTTAACTTTAAAATGTCACTTACAATGATCGATGGAAAAGTTGCACAAGCTTTAACCGAAACAAAGACTTTCAAGCTGCACCATATGCCAAAAAACATCAAGTCAATTGAGCCAACCACCAACACAAGACGATAGTTTTAATGAAGCATATGAATTTGGAATGTCACCTCTTCATGCTAGAATTCGTTTTATGGAGCATATTCTTAAATTGGGATACGATTTGGAATTTGGCCCATTAGGCGAAATAGTGAGAAACAAAGAAAATTTGGAAAAAAGAAAGCAAAAAAAAAAAGATATTCAAGAAAAATACCGTGAGATAGGCCTTATAATTGACCAGCCAAAGCAAGGAGAAGGAAATCCTAATGATGGAAACACAGCAAGGAGATTTTTTTCCGATCCAGAAACTGCAGCTTCTATAACTGGAGTAGATTATGATTTAATACGACGATTCCAAATCATATTAGAAGTTATAGCATGTAGCAAAAAGATAGATGCAAAAAAATTTGGTCAGTAGGCTAATGAGACAGCAACCCTTTATAACCAAAAATATTCTTGGAGACATATGCCAACCACAGTTCACACTTCCAATTGGAGATCTCTCAGAAGAAGCGCAAGAAAAAAGGAACAAAGACTACAGATTCTTTCGCGAGCACAATACAAGAAAAATTTCCAGATATTGTACTAATGAAGATCTTATTAATATTTTGTTGTGCACATCAGACCCATATATGTCCAGTATTCGACAAAAATGGAAATCAACCTCATTAGAGTTAGATGAAGAAGCTAAACAACTACTGCAAAATGAAAATCACAGCTATTTGGAAGAAATTTTTACTAATATTGTTTAATTAATACTAGTTTAAAGATTATAATTTGTTTCTAATTTTAGTATAAATTTTACATTTAAATAAAATATATGTGCACTTTAAATCAATAGTAAAAGTTTACTTAAAATTTTATCGATGTTGTGTTCTGTATATAATATATCCAAATGGTATTGATATTGTTGGGAATTTCAGTGTTATTTTTCAGTTTAATCCTCACAAGAATTAGCTTTCTTCCAAAAAACCAACCTTTGGCCCCTGTAAATATTGAGACTAAATAAATATCAGGGGCCAAATGTTGGCATTTTCTGACCAAAATTAAGTTTAGGAATAATAAATAAGTATTGGTTGTAAAATACGATTGAAGAAAATAAGAAATTATAAAAAAAATACCTATTTAAAATGTCAAAATATTCAACTTTTACATGGAAACTCAACAAAAAATTAAAATGCATTTTTAACTCCACATTACTTACGTTCCTATCAGTCGATTTTTACGTTTGAACACGCAAATTGAAGATTAAAGTCCCTCCTATTGAACAAAAAAAATCGCGTAAAAAAATACCAATCCGGTCAAAAGTTATAGAGTTTTGACCGCTATCTCGCGAAATTGACCACTGTGCGCCGGCGATTTAGTGCTATGTAGTAATACCGGCGAAGGAGGGCGCTGTGATATGCATTATTATGAAGAAAAATTAATACATATCAGAAAAATTGATGTTGCCACGGCTGAGATTTGAACTCGTGACCATTGCTTAGTAGTCAACGTGCTAACCACTTAAGCTACAGCACCCTCTAAAGGGTGATCCATTTCGAGGTACTTTTTTTCAATAGGCAAACAAAATTGCCGCATTTGGGACGAAGAGCAACCTGAAGAGATTCAAGAGCTGCCACTTCATCCAGAAAAAACAACTTTTTGGTGTGGTTTGTGGGCCGGTGGAATCATCGGTCCATATTTCTATAACATAACCGTCAATGGCGACCGTTATCGTGCCACGATAACCGACTATTTGATGCCTGTAATTGAAGGTCGTGACCTTGGCGACATTTGGTTTCAGCAAGACGGCACACATCGCATCAATCAATGGATTTATTGAGAGAACATTTCGGTGAACACATAATTTCACGTATTGGGTCGGTTGATTGGCCACCAAGATCGTGTGATATCACACCGTTAGACTTTTTCCTGTGGGGATATGTAAAGTCTAACATTTAAGCGAACAAACCTGCTTGGATTCAGGTCTTGGAGGAAAACATCACGCGTGTCATTCGCCAGTTACCAGTCGAAATGCTTGAACGAGTCATTAAAAATTGGATTCAAGAGATGGACCATCTGCGACGTAGCAACGGCCAACATTTGACAGACTTCAAAAAATTATTACAAAAGAATGTTCTTTTAAATGATAATAAACATTATCCATTAAATTTGAATTTTCTGTGTTTTTTTCTTTAAAAAAGTACGGAACTTCGAAATGGATCACGCATTATTATATGACACTAAATACCCCCGTGGCAGAGCATGTGGTGGTTCAGCAATACTAATAAAGGCTCGAAATAAACATCATTTACTGTGTGATTTTTGTTAGGACTACCTTCAAGCACCAAACATCTGCATTGAAGATTGTCATCAAATCTTTGTTATTTCTTCGATATCGAGTGGACAACCCACCTATTGTCCTACTGATCGACAAAACATACCTGATGTTATTGATTTTGGCGTTATTAATTGTATTCCGAGCGAAATAATGAAAGTTGAAGCGTCACTTGAATTATTCTCAGATCATTCACCCTATATATGGAACCAGCAAAATATATATATGGAACCAGCAAAATATAGTGTCACCAACAACTAGCACAAGCATTAATTGGTTGAAATATAGAAAGTATCTCAGTACTCATTGTTCGGAATACATAGCGCTAAGAACATCAGAAGACGTAGATCAGAGTTCAATTGATTTTTATCAACACAAAACAGTAAAATTTATAAAATTTATTCTATAGATGTCGATTGGCTCTTGGCTGAAAAAGGAAAAATCGAAAAAAAGATTGCACGAAACGGCTAAGACGGCTATTAGAATTTTGAATAGTATCATCTCTGAAAAATGACATCGACGAAACTGCACAATCAGATTATTCATTATTCTTGTGGTGACTGGGTAATGATACCGAAAAATGCAATTTATTTGTTTGGCATTTGAAAAAGGTTTTCGCCCTAAATATATGTTCTAATATAGTTAAGTTGCCACCAGTAGAGACTGGTGCCGAAGTACCCCTAATTTAACGATATTGAAAGGGCAATAACTGATTTAAACACCAAGAAACACCAAGTAACAATATGTTATTTGAATTGCAAAATTATTCTTTTCGTTTTTAATGCCATCTTACGTCTTGAGTACTTTTCCACAGAGAGGAAGGTCTCTTTGGTTACTATGATTCCTAAGCCAGGAAAATACCACACAAAAGTAGAATCATACAGACCTATAAGCCTATTATCAAACATATCAAAGATAATATTAATACTAATCTGAATGCAATTCTGAGCGCGAAAGAATTTATTCCGAATCATTAATTTGGCCTCAGAAAACAACATAGTATCATCCAAGAAACACACAGATTAGTAAATGTAATTAAAAAGACCTTTGAAGAAAGAAAACGCTGTTCTGCGCTTTTTATCGACGTTTCTCAAGCATTCAATAAAATTGGCACGAAGGCCTAATATATAAGTTAAAGCTGAATTTGCTCGAAAAGTTCTATAAGCTCTTAAACTCTATCCTGATTTTATATTGTAAACTTCTACTGTACAATTCAATTATAGGGCCTGACTCAGCTAGCATTGTAGAAAAAAATTAAAGGCGCCAAAATAAGATTCTATTTATGATTACAGTTGCTCCCTGGTATATAAAAAACGCGAACATCGACAAGGATCTAAGCATGCCATCACTGCTTTTCTTGACCGTACATCAGAGGGATGACCCGCAAATGATTGCAACAACCGCAAAACAAACATTATTTTTGTCTATCACTGGCTGGACTTAAAAAGTATGTTTTATTTTTAACCGACTTCAAAAAAGAAGGAGGTTATCTATTCGTCTGAATGTTGCTTTTTTTTATGTATGTAACCGCAGAACTCAGCCATTTCTGAACCGATTTTAAAATTTTTTTCTTTATTTGAAAGGTTGTGCTTTTAGGTTGGTCCCATTTTAAAATCAGTTCATTATATTAAAAATTAAAGGGTGTTCCCATACAACATACATGTTTTTACGTGTATTAAGAACCGTAAAGGGCACCAAATTAAAATTTAAAAAAATTGCGTGTCGCTATAGCTCCCAACAGCAGAAATTAATAAAAAAAAAATAAATTTAAAATTTAAAGGGTGTCCCCATAGGTGACGTAATTTGAGCCTATCTTTTGAACCGCTATAGGCAAAACCTTGAAAATTTGACAGAATGTCGATTACTCTGACCGTTATAATAAAATGAAAAAATATTTAAAATTTTAAATTAAAGGGTGCTCCAATAGTTCATTTAATTTGATGTATATGGCCATACTTTTGAACAGTTGTACACAGACCGCTGAAATTTACAAAAAACCTGTATTGCTAAGTCCGCTATAACAAAAAGTATAAAATTAGAATTTGGAAATAAAAGGGTGTCCCAATAGTTAATATAATTCTATGTATGTGGCCAAACTTTTGAATTGTTATAGACAGACAGCTGAAATTTACAAGGAACCTGTATTGAAAAGTCCACTATAGCAAGTATACAATTTGAATTTAGAAACTAAAGGGTGTCCCTATAAATTATGTAATTTGATCTATATGGTCCTATCTTTTGAACAGTTAAACACAAATACTTGAAAATTATGCAGAATATCCACTACTTTCTCTGGTATGATAACAAGTATAAATATTTGGAATTATAATGTAAAGGGTGTCCCAATAATTCATGTAATTTGATATATATGGTTAAACTTTTTAACCGTTATATACAGATAGTTGAAATTTACAAAGAATCTTTGTGGCCAAGTCCTCTGTAAAAACAGGTTTTTAATTTAAAATTGTAAATTAAAGGGTGTCCGAATAGGTGATGTTATTTGATCTATGTGACCCTATCTTTGAAACCGTTATAGACAGAGGCTTGAATGGTGTCCCCATAAAAGACGGATGCTGGTGAAAATAGCATAAATTTTGAACAGTAATAGGTAGATGCTTGACATTCACATAGTCTTTACTTTTTTCCGCTAATTTTGGCGTATCTATTATTTGGTTTAAATCTAATTCTTACAGATTACTTCTTACATTTTTTGTTTATAATTGGTGCCCGTCTATCTGTTTTGAAGTCGGTTTTTTTTGCAAAAATTATTTTATTTTATAGTTAGGATATGAAAAATTATTGTTAGTTCAAATATATTGAAGAAGACATTAACTAATAAATGAACACAAAAAAAAAAACAGAATTTGTCAAGAAACACAACAATTTGTTTAGAAAAATTTGTGTATTATAATAGTTTATCAAGCATTGTTAAAAAATGCTTGTTAATTTATATTTTATAAATATTACTGAAAGCGAAATTAAGAAAAGCTGAAAGCACAATATTTTATATACCTAAGCTCATTCTCAAGGTGTATTGAAGTTTGATTTGTTTGGTTACAATAAAAATTCAATGTTAAAAATTATGATTGTATATAATTTACATGGATTATCGATCAGAATTTTTCTATAAATTAATGTAAAATTTTATTTTTAAGTTTGTCATGTAATTAAACTTATGAGGAAAAGATACATATCGATACATTAATATAGAAAGGCCCTAACTAACTTTTTTCCTACTTTACGAGAGAAGGAAAAAACTTAATAAAAATTATAGTTTTGTGGTCGCGAATTATTTTTTAACGCAATTTTTTATAAAATTCTCCTAGCGTTATAATGCTGTAACACATTTTATATTTATACATACATATGTATTAGAAGATCATCTATCCAAATATGCAAAAAACACTCGAATTAAATAAACACGAGTTAGGGCCTTTCCATATTAAGGTAACGATATGTACATATGTATATTCAGAAGTTAATGAACCCTTTGCGTCAAATAAATTGTTATTTGCTTCTATCACAATATAAACAATTTTCCCATAACAAAGAAAGAAATACAAATGGAATTTGGAAATAAATGGTTAAGGATATATAGCAAGTGGATTATCTTTTTCTTTTTTCATTTCAGCGGAACCTTTTGACAGATTGACCTTGACATTAGAAAAAGATTTCAAAATATGTTAAATGTTCTTAAATACAAAATATTTGTTTTTTCACAATTTTTTTGTGTGTTTTTATTTATTTTATCATGTTTATCATGAAATCCATCATTTAAAATTCTAAAAAATCTTCATGCCAAACTAGTACGTAACTTTCACCATGAAACTAGGATGGGTCTCCACTACAACGATTTCTGTAGAAGTTGTCAGGATGAGGAAGAGGAGGAAACTGTCGAAACCTCCTTTGCCACTGCCCTGCGTTAGAATACCAACGCCTCCAATACCTTGGACAAAGGTGCTTCGCAAGCCTCTCCTGTGTCTCGATTTTGGAACCGAGCAGGATTAATTCCTTTCTGAGAAGCAGCGGATGGTTTTCTAACCAACCTACACTTTACGAGGCATAGACAATCTCGTTAATAACCTGGCTTGACCAACCTGCCCTCCGTTGGCTACCTCCCCACACTTCTGACTCTTCTCTATCTACTTCTATACTTTTTGTCTGTCTGTCTGTCTGTCTGTGACTTTATCTTATGTCTTCTTTCAACGTTTTTTTCTCTTTTCTCTCTCTCTCTCTCTTTTCCATCTCTCCCTCTTTTTCCTGTTCTCTTTTGCAGGTTACACAAAGGGACCAATACTTGGACCCAAGTGAGCTGTATTGGAGCTGCCTGCTTAACCTAACCTAACCTAGTTGCATGAAACTGTTTTTTTTTTTGTAGGCAAGAGGTGTAGAGAGGCAAGGAAAACAAGAAAGCTCAAAAGAGAATTGAAAAAATTTCCTGAAACAATTTCATGGAGTCGGGTCTGAAATCTAAGTATGTAGTTCAAAGGACGATGCACTTAATAAACCCGACGCTTTATAACTTAAACTTTTTTCCGTACGAACAGTAAACAAATGCAGCTAATGTTAATGCTAACGATTTTAACTATTACATTTTTAACTTCAGTGTTTTACGTTTTGGTTGTTACGCTTGATACTCGTAATCAAATACTCTGATCAACTGTAAGTTCCTTCACCTCTCATAATGCATCGTTCTAAGAGTTCTAAGGTATCAAAATAAATTAGTAGTTAATAGTAAACTAAAGAGACATTTTTCAAATCTGTTTGAGTGATTTAATTAAATACAGTAAATTTTGCGGCTGCCGTTATTTTTGATGATTAATTTGCCGATTTCGAGTCTTTTACCATTAGAAAACCTTGGTAAAAGACTTTTTTGTGCCTGTTTTGTTTAAGGTTTTCGATAATTTAATTCAAGATCAATAGTTACCTCAGTTTCAGTGAATGTTTATAAAAGTTCGCATGGTTATCACCAAAGAAATATATGCTATATGTTATATGTCGCTATGTCGCCAGTAGACCAAAAGCTCTCTATAAATTATTATTTTTTTATTCAGTGGTTTATTTATTATTTAGTAGTTAGCAATAAAGTACACATCAAAAAGCTACACATTCAAAGAAAACAGATAATAAAAATAATTCTTATGTACTCAATTTTGTACTTTCGGTCAACATTTAAAATATTTGGTATTTTTAATACTTGGTTCATAACCATTTGTTTTGTAATACACTATTTATGCGTTTGGGTATGCCAGCACTATATAATGTTGCTTCCGACGTGTTTGACCATTTGTATAATATAGTGTTGTTGAATTGTCTCCTACTGTCGGCGCCAGTAATACTGTTTATTTTACACTCATCTGACCATATTATTAACAGCCCATTCTTTCTTATGCATGGTGAATCGTAAACGTGCCGAAATATTTTTATTTATCACTGCAGGTTTAGTTTTCTTCACAGCTGCGCTCTTCTTGCTGTCCATCGTCCAACATTTTAATTTATTGTTATGGAAGCTTCTGAAGCGTTATATACTTGTTGTCAGCTCTTATCTTTCTTGTCATAAGGTGTTAAAATTTTTCAGCCTCTAGCCGAAACCTTGCGGAGGTACATTTCGCCGTTTTATCATTCTAATTATACGTGATCAAGAGCATTCCATTGTCATATTTACAATCGAATTTTTCACGGTTCGTCATTGTTTTAAAAAAAAATATAAACTTTTTGTTTTAAATAAAAAACAACACTTTTTGGTATATGAAGTTATGCAATAGAATAACAAAACTCAAGATTATAGGAACCAAATCGAAAACTGAACTTAAAAAGCGGTAAATTTGAAATTTTTCTACTAATTTAGTATGGGCAAATTTGTGTAAATACGAGTTATTTTGTTGTTATTTAATTTTCTCTCATTGCTCATTGTTTTAAGAGCAGTTTTGCTAAGGGCTAAAAAACTAAAACAAAAAAGAAATTTTATTACTATTTTTATGCGCCTACAAATGCAGAAAATACAAATATGTACTCAATTCTGCTCCCTACTGTACATGTATGTTTCATTTAAATTGTAGCATCATCGCCGTGGTGTTTCTCCAGAGGCGTGGAGTACAAACAGTGATAGTCCAACACCTACGAACAGTGTAGCTGAACGTCCATGGGCAAAAGAAACCCTTTGGCATGGATTGCTGGGTGATGAACACAGACAACTGTTAGGTACTGAAGAAGAATCATCAGATCGTCATAGCAGTGATGAAGAAAATGAAACAGATTTAGAAACTGTTTATCAAATAACACCAGAGCAGAGAGAGTACTATTTTAAACAATTTAAGGCTGTTCAACATGACCCAAATGGTCTATTATCTGGACAAGTTGCCAGGTAAGGTGCAGTGTTATATTTTCATATTCAACTGATTTGCTTATCAATTTAAATTTTTAATGAATTTACTGTTTAGAGTATTTTTTGAAAAGTCGAGAATTCCTGTTGAAGAGTTGCGACACATTTGGCAACTGTGTGATGTAACACGTGATGGCGCCCTGAGTTTGGCTGAATTTACCGCAGCAATGCATTTGGTTGTATTGCGTCGTAACAACATTCCCTTACCCGCAACTCTGCCGGTATGTTTACATCCAAATGTGTTACAACATACTGCAGTAAACACCACAACTCAAATGACATCCAAAGCTAATCCACCAGAGGCGGACCTTTTACATTTGGATGACGACGACGAAGAAGACAATACGGATAATACAATTATTGGTGTAAAAGCTACGAGAAATACTGTCGATGAAGCTAGTGTAGGTGTTAATATTGTTGGAAATAGTGGTGGCCGTGCACTAAATGAAAAGAATGTTATGAACTTAAGTACGCTTTCAGCATCATCTCAGGTTTGTTTAGGTTTGACTTTTATGTAAATTTGGATATAATTTTTAACTTCTTATATTTGAATTAATTTTTATAGGTTAGTGTAGGTTCCCGTCAGGGAACTAACGCTGCTATATCAAATAACAAGTCATTGACCCCACCGCCACCCCCAATTTTTCATAATACTTCAATTAAGTCACTGACTTCTCCAACGATTCCTCCACCACCACCCTTAAAACTTCATAGTATTTCTAGCTCTCCTCCTCCTATTATGTGGGCTAAGGTAAGTGATTTCTTTTATTTGCAATAAAGATAAAGTTTAAATCTGATCTCTTTTTTTCAGGATGTTCAACCAAACCAATGGACAAAATTTAATGAATCTCCGACATCGAATGTGTCTAGTCCTGGCCCTAAACCAGTTAACTTTGATATGCAACGTACAGCTCAAGCAGTAGTCTCTGACCCTCAAATTTTGCATCCAGTGCCATTAAGAGTAACTCCAGTCGGTAAGCACTTCTTAATACTGTAAAACATTACAATTTCATTAAAAAGAATATTTTAATGCAAAGCAGGCGGTGTTATGACATCAGCTGCTACTGTCACAGAAAAACAAACTGTTGAAGCCACTGATGGAACGTTTACTGCACGTGAATCTAGCCCGAAATCATCTTCAGTATCATCATCTAATAGCCATGGTAGTGGCGTTGTCGTTTCAACTCAGCCACATCGTGACTCCTTGCAAAACAGTGATTTAAGAGCCATACAAAGGCCTCAAGCTAAAAAATTGTCTATAAAAAACATAGGTGCTATTCCACCGCCACCACAGCGCGAATCTATTGCTGATGGAATTATATCGAATACCAACCCTGACCACGATACAATTGCGATTACTGGGAGTGGAGGCGTTGTTAACAATTTATCGATATCAATGGTGGTTACCAAGAAAGAACCACCTCCACTGCCACCACCTCGACCTCACCGCCATGGACGAAGTAGCAGTTTAGATTTAAATAAATTTAAAATTGGGACGCCAGGTGGACCTCAGCCTGAAGTAAAACCTTTGATTTTTTGTATAATTTAATTAATAATTATTTTTTGTCTATTCAGATTATATCCCAAGCAAGTTTTGATTTACAAACCTCTACTGGTTTTGCTGATTTCACTCATTTTCCTGATGGTAACACAACAACTGTAAGTAGCTCCCAACAGCTGTAAGTAGCTCCCTTTTTATATTTGATTATATCGATTGGTTTCTGGCTCAAAATCCATTTTTTATTTTTTAATTTTCAACGAACGATACATATCCATGTTAATATTTGTTGAAAATCTTTAATTTTAAATTTAAATATTTAAATTGATATACATATTTCTACAAAGCAAAGCAGTTTTTGTTGCTACTGAAAACTTGATATTTTACCATAACGTCAAAAGTCACTTGTCATAGATGCAAATCAACAATTTTGACAGCTTTTAATGCATCAATAATGATGTATGCGTTTTGGGATGACAGGTTAGAGGTTTAAAGTTTATACTGCCCTCGTAAACAATATTCGTAATATGAGGAATCGTTATAATTTGACTCTTCAAAAATCAAATTAGACAAAATCTATATTTTTTTTTTTTTTTTTAGCTTCAGCATCCAAATTATTCTTAATTTATTATTTTTTAACATTAAATTTTTTTGTTTTAATTTAAATTAAAACTCTATTTGCTGACGAAAATGAATCTGAAGCTAACATTAGGTTATTAAGTCTTTAGTGTTTTTCCTGGACGATTTCCATGTAATGGTTTGAAAATTATTATTATTTCTAACATAGAGGACCATCTCTCCGAATGTCAAAAAGCTATAAATGTATTCACACAAACGGGTACGGTGTGAATTCAACATACATACGGGAGTAAAGTATTTGAAATTTAACTTGAAGAAAATTTGTTTTCTACAACAAGTACAACATTAGAACAACAGGCACTCTGTTTGTTTAAAAATATTTCTAGGTGCTAAAAATAACTGACTACAACTCAGAGATGGCAAAGTGGGTTCAATTTTACTTTTTGTAATAAAAAACATATAGGTTGATTATGTTTAATGTTTATGTTTAATTCGAGCCTTTATTAGTATTGTTGAACCACCACATGCTCTGCCACGGTCTTTAGTATCATATAATATATAGCCATTGATTTTTTTATTTTATTTAAATTACTTTTTTCTTGCTTATTTATTTAAAACTTTTTGATTGTTTAAATTTATTTCCAGTTGCTAGAATGTCAAAATAGCATTATCAATAACTCCATGGCAACTGAAATAATATAATACGTAATACCAATTTATTTACCAGTTGCATTGCCTTTTGACAACGCAACTAAAATTCAGTTGCCATCCATAATCGACCTATAGGTCTGATAGATTTGGAGAAAAGTAAACTGATGAGCTAGGCGACCTCAATGGATTTGCTTAAATTATTATTTTAAATTATTATTGTATTTGAAAGAATAAATATTTTTTGATATTTTTATTAAATATTTATTTCCAAAGTCAATTAATAACGGTTTTCACGATGGATAGTGCAAACTGTGCAAACGTTAGCAAAAATGCAAATATTTTTATCAACACAACAACACAATTAAAAAACCTTGAGCAAAAATATTTGTGCATATTTGCTCAGATGTAAATAAAAATAAACAATTTTTCAAATATTTCTAAAAAAAAAAAGAAAAATATTAAATAAAATTGCTTCTAAGAGACAGATAGAATTTTATTTATTATATGAATTTTATTTAAACTATTTTTAAATGAATAAATTATTTATTTAGGCTTAAGTTCTTAATTATAAAGAGATAAAGAAAAATTAGACACCAGCAGAGCAGAATTCATTTTCTAGACATCTACGTCCGTCATCAGTACTCTTCGTATCTATATAAGTGGTAGTTTCAATTGTAATTAATTTTCTATTTAAACAAACTTATCAAAGAAATAGAATATGAGAAATTTTAATTTTACATTATATTTCATAGGAGATAGTGCTTTTTGAAATTGTTTTACACTTTTAAACACTATTTCTTTTTATATTATACCACCATACAAAAATTTTTCTTTATTTTTATTCTCTTTATATATTTTCTTTTATATGAAAATGGTATGTATCTGTCTTGCTAAATAAATAATTTATTCATTTAAAAATAGTTCAAATAAAATTCATATAATTTCACAGAGCGGGCACGGCTTGGCTTTGACATTGTTAACTTCAATACTATTGTGTTAATAATCAAAACTATACATTTGTAAAATAAAAAAATATCTAATTGTTGTTCATTGCTAACCAAAGGTTAGCTAATAGCAAGACAGATATATACCATTTTCAAATAAAAAAATATATAAAGAGAATAAAAATAAAGAAAAATGTTTGCTTGGTAGTATAATATAAAAGAAATAGTGTTTAAAAGTGTAAAACAATTTCAAAAAGCTCTATCTCCTATGAAATATAATGTAAAATTAAAATTTCTCATATTCTATTTCTTTGATAAGTTTGTTTAAATAGAAAATTAATAACAATTGAAACTACGAGGTGGATAGGTACGAAGAGTACTGATGACGGACGTAGCTGTCTAGAAAATGCATTCCGTTCTGCTGGTGTCTAATTTTTCTTTATCTCTTTATAATTAAGAACTGAAGCCTAAATAAATAATTTATTAATTTTATTTATTATTTTCTTTTTTGTGTTTTGATTTGCATTTTATATTTTTTGTTGAGTTGCCAGATTTTTTAAGAAAATTTAATGCTTTGCACAAAAATGCAATATATTTAAAAAATACGCTCATGATCTACTTCAATATGCACTGTAAATTTACAATATGCAAATTTGCACTATAACCATCGTGAAAACCCTTAATGTTAATATTTCTGATATTTTTTTTTATTACAACAAATTAAATTTAAACAAAATGTTAGAATAACGATATATTCATTTTTTATAACAATTTAGAATGACCAGCATTCACAACAATTGCATTCCTTGCCTCCTCAAAGCTTAGCAGCGCGCAATCTTCAAACAGCCTCTGGAGCGCTGCCACCAACACGTCTCTCATTGCAATCAAATCAAAGAGTTTCCGCTTTTGAAGTGTATCGTAAACCTTATACTCCACGCAATTCTCAATCGCCAACATCGTTGTCTGGAAATGCGACAATGACTGGAGTTTCATCTATAGGAACGGCTCCAACTCCCTTTGGTTCAGTAGGTGCAACAGCTATGACGATGACATCTGCGTTACCGAATTCCGAACTGTATGAGAAAAGAGTGAATGCGATTAGTGAAACGCTGCGTCACGTTTCATTTAAACAGGAGCACAACAACAACAATATGAATGAAGTGCTGCGTCATTTACGTGAACAAAATAATCTCTTATTGCGTCTATGCAATGATCTCAGCGATGAATTACTTACCGTGCAAACTCGTAAAGAAGAAATAAGGCTAAAACTAGAAGCAACGTCCTCTGCAATAACTATTAATAGTGATGTAGCGATAATTCATGTTCCGGCGTCAGCAATAGCTGCTGTTGGCCATGCTGGAGGTGTCATACGTACAGGCTCATCAATTTCGGCTCCAGTTACTGCTAACATTACTGGTGGCTCCGGCAGTTCTGGTGTCCATTCTAATGTTTAGACAGTTTTTATTTTACTTGTTTGTTTTAATAGAGATTAGATGTTGTTGTTATAAAAAATAAAGAATGAATCCTTTATTTAATAATTATGATTTTATTAAAAAAAATATTAATAGGCTGCTAAAAATGTAATAATAAATAACCATCACCTAGTCCTTACTTGTCTATTTCCCAACATTTATTTTTTTCCACACTTAAACTTTCTAAAACTAAAAAAAGAGGATTATGGTAAACAAGACAGAGAAGATAAGATTTTCAAGACACATGTTTATAGTTTGTATAAATTGTTATTTATTCATAATTATTTATTTTTAATATTAAATATATCAAAAAAAAAAAAAAAAAAAACAAAATGAAAATTAATAAAAACCAAACAAAATATCTCTGAAATCAACTCAACTCAATTTAAACAAATGAAGTGAAAGAACTATAATTAAAAATTATAACCTCCTTTTTTAATTAAATATATACATATTATTTGTATTGTATTATGTGGATATTAACATGCAAACATATGTATGTATATTATTATAATTTTATTACATTTTATTTCTATAAAAATGAAAGAATATTGATTTAAAAAAATTAAAAATCTTGGTATATTTCCAAAAAAGATTTACTTCTTAATTTAGTTTAGTTCGCTTAAATTTCACTATTTTTAGTTCAAATACATGCAAAAATGTAAGCAGCATTGAATATATTACAGTAAAAGATCTATTCATTCCGGAAATGGAGATTTTTCAAACATTTATGTAGATCTTTGTTTTTTATTATTTTTTTATATTTTTCTTTTTTACTTAAAACATATTAACATATATATTTTTAATTAATTTTCTTATTACTTAAATATTATTATTAAAAACAAATAAATTAATAAACGTATGTAAAAAGAAATCCCTAATTCGACTATATTTTTTAAAATTAAATAATAAACCACTGTTGTTGCATAATATTTCTATGTTTAATTTATTATATAATAAATACGTATAAAGAAACAATCATAAAGTTTTAAATCTTGTTCTTTGGATAAGTTGTACCTATAGTCTGTTGGTCATTTGTTTTGTTTAAAGCACATGGCTCACCTAAAAATAACACACTTAGAGCGGTTTTTAGGTTCGAGTTTAATATTAATTGAATTTGACGTTCTTAAGTAGTAGTTTAAACCTTGCAGTATTACCATACTAATAACAAAAAATTGCAATTTTTTTTAAATATCTACCCCTATTACGGTTTAAAACTGAGATTTCCCAAACCCTAGTTTTAATCATTTTTTTATGTTGTTTTTATCTGCAAAAACAATGAACTTTTTTGGTTAAACGGCTGTTTTCCTGCAAAATTATCTGTAATTCTTTTGATATTCAGCACAATCATAAATACTCCAATCATAAAATCCGAGGGAATGAAAAATAAGAAAAATAGAATTTTCGAAATTAGCTGTTTGCTTAGTGTTATTTAATTTTTTAGTTATATATTTATCAGAGAATTTGTTTTCTATTTCAATTAAAAGAGGAAAACATAAAAAATAACATTATCAGCCCAATTATCAATATTCCTGGGGAAATTTTTCCCTTCCCAATGTTTTGTTCCCGGGAATAATCTTCCTTTTTATAATCTCCCTGGGAGTAGCAAAAAAAGGGAGTGAGAAAATCAGAAACAGCTGTTTTGCTTTTGACATTTTATTTCAAGTGTAATAATAAAATAAATCGGTCAAGTGCGATTTAGTCTCACACACGTAGGGTTCCGTACTATGTCTAGTACGCCTTTAAAAACTCAAGTTATTAATTTTTTCATGTCTTATGGGGCACCCTAAATTTTAGGAATTGTTGTTATAACAGCCATGGTAATAAACTTTCTATAAAAACATCAGGCCTACCTATTGCGGTTCAAAAAATAAGGTAATATACGTCAAAAACATGTCACTGATGGATCACCCTTTAATTTTTATTATTTTTTATAGTCTCCAGAGGTAGAGTCTACCTATTATGGTTCAAAACTTAGGCCTTATACATCCTAAATTTTAAGAAATAAACACACATTTGTGAATAACACCTCCCTATCGGGACGCCCTATAAGTTTTCATATTTATTGTTATAGCGGCCACAGTTATACCACTTCTGCGAAAATTTCAAGAGTCTACCTATTATGGTTCAATACTTAGGCCTCATACATGCAAATCACGCCACTATCGGAACATACTTTAATTTTAAGGTTTAATTTAATAGAAAGCGAACATAGAGTTAATTACTGTCTGCAAATTTTAAGTGGTTGGCTCCTATAACTCAAGAAATAAAGACATAAAAGAAAATACACCTCACTTTCGGAACACCCTATAAGTTTTAGTATTTATTGCTATAGCGGACACAGTTATACACCTTCTGTGAAAATTTCAAGAGTCTACCTATTATGGTTCAAAACTTAGGTCTTATACATGCAAATCACACCACTATCGGAACACTCTTTAATTTTTAGGTTTATTTTTTTTTATAGTTGTTTATAAAGCGAACTAGGTTTTATTTACTGTTTGTAAATTTTTAGTGTATGCCTCCTACAGTTCAAGAAATAAACACACATTCGTGAATAACACCTCTCTATCGGAACACCCTATAAGTTTTAATATTTTTTGCTATAGCCGCCACAGTTATACCACTTCTGTGAAAATTTCAAGAGTCTACCTATTATGGTTCAAAACTTAGGCCTTATACATGCAAATCACGACACTATCGGAACACCCTTTAATTTTTAGGTTTATTTTTTTTATAGTTGTTTATAAAGCGAACTAATTTTTAATTACTGTTTGTAAATTTTTAGTGTATGCCTCCTACAGTTCAAGAAATAAACACACATTCGTGAATAACACCTCTCTATCGGAACACCCTATAAGTTTTAATATATGTTGCTATATCGGCCACAGTTATACCACTTCTGTGAAAATTTCAAGTCTACCTATTATGGTTCAAAACTTAGGCCTTATACATGCAAATCACGACACTATCAGAACACCCTTTAATTTTTAGGTTTAGCTTTTTAGACTTGTTTATATAGCGAAGTAATTTTTGATTATTGCTTGCATATTTTTAGTGTATTCCTCCTACAGTTCAAGAAATAAACATTTATTCGTAAATAACACCTCTCTATCGGAACACCCTATAAGTTTTAGTATTTGCTACTATAGCGGCCACAATTATATACCTACTGTGAAAATTTCAAGCGTCTACCTATTATGGTTCAAAACTTAGGCCTTATACATGCATTTCACACCACTATCGGAACACCCTTTAATTTTTAGTTTTATTTTTTATACTTGTTTATATAGTGAACTAAGTTTTAATAACTGTTTGTAAATTTCAAGTGTATCCCTCCCACAGTTCAAGAAATAAACACATTTTCGTAAATAACACCTCTCTGTTGGAACACCCTATAAGTTTTAGTATTTGTTGCTATAGCGGCAACAGCTATACATCATCTGTGAAAATTTCAAGAGTCTACCTATTACGGTTCCAGAGATAAAAGGCGCTGACCGACGGACAGACATTGTAGCGAAAACAATAGGGTTTCGTTTTTACACTTTGTGCACGGAACCCTAAATAAATAAATTAGTCAAGTGCGAGTTAGACTCACACACTTAGGGCTCCGTACTATGTTTAGTACAACTTTAAAAATTCAAGTTGTTAATTTTTTCATGTCTTATGTGTCACCCTTTAATTTTAAAATTAAAGTCATAATTGCATCAATGTTGAAACACCCTTTAAATTTTAACAATTTTTGTTATAGCGGCCATGGTAATACACTATCTATAGAAATATACATGAGCCTACCTATTGCGGTTCAAAAAATAAGGTAATATACGTGAAAAACATGTCACTGATGGAACACCCTTTAGATATTAGTAATTGTTACAGCGGCCGAAGTACAACAACTACTGTAAACATTTAAAGAGTATATCTATTACGGTTCAAAAAATAAGGCTATTTACGTACAAATCATGTCTCTGTCGGAACACCCTTTAATTTTGTAATTTGCTATGGCGACCATGGCAATTCTCTTTATATGAATATATCAAGAGTCTACCTATTACTATTAAAAAAATAAGTTACTATACGTGAAAAACATGTCACTGTTAGAACACCCTTTAATATTTAGTACTTGTCATAACGGCCATGGCATCACATTTTCTATACAAACTGGAAGAGTCTACTTATTACGGTTCAAAAAATATGTCGTTATACATGCAAAGCACGTCACTGTCAACAAAACCTTTTAAATTTGTATTGTTTTTATAGGGGTCATAGTAATACACCATTTGTGAAAATTTCAAGAGTCTATCTATTATGGTTAAAAAATTAGTCAATGTGCATGTAAATCACGTCACTGTCGGCACACCCTTTATTTTTTACTATTTGTTATAGTGGCCATAGTAATACTCATCCTGTAAAAACTTAAAGATTCTACCTATTATCGTTCAGAACCTATGCCATATACACAAATCACGTCACTAACGGAACACCCGTTAATTTTTAGGTTTAATATGTATACTTGCTTATAACGCGAACATAGTTTAAATCACTGCAAATTTTAAGTGGTCTATAGCTCAAGAAATAAAGATATACAGGCAAATAGCTCGTCACTTTAGGAACACCCTATAAGTTTTGGTATTTGTTGCTATATTGGCTGGAGTTATACATTATTATATTATATTATATATATTACATTATTATATTATATTATATATTATTATATTTTATTATATTCGTGAATAACCCCTCTATATCGGAACACCCTATGAGTTTTTGTTGCTATAGCCGCCACAGCTATACACCTTCTGTGAAAATTTCAAGCATCTACCTATTATGGTTCAAAACTTAGGCCTTATACATGCAAATCACATCACTATCGGAACACCCTTTAATTTTTAGTTTTATTTTTTTAGTTGTTTATATAGTGAACTAAGTTTTAATTACTATTTGTAAATTTCAAGTGTATCCCACCTACAGTTCACGAAATATGCACATATTCGTGAATAACATCTCTCTATTGGAACACCCTATAAGTTTTAGTATTTGTTGCTATAGCGGCAACAGCTATTCATCATCTGTGAAAATTTCAAGAGTCTACCTATTACGGTTCCAGAGATAAAAGGCGCTGACACACGGACAGACATTGTAGCGAAAACAATAGGGTTACGTTTTTACACTTTGTGTACGGAACCCTAAAAACAAGTAAGAGTGATATATTAGGCAATGCCGAATCTTATATACCCTTCACTATACTAATGTTAAATATTCCTTTACTCTATGTTTGGTATGTTTCCTAATTTCACAATAATATACATACAGTCGGTTTTTACTTTTATGATTTCAACTTCATTATTACAATTTTTTTAATTTTATCGAAAATTTTTGTAAAAATTTTATCGTAAATTTTTTGTAATATTTTATCAAAATTATTTGTAAAAATTTTATAGAAAGTTTTTTGTACCTGGATGCTTCTACATTACGGTCAGCGAATGAAGCACATGATGTCTATTTGTATTTTTTGGCCTTAGAAACAAATTTGAAATCATTGGTTTATATTTCTAAATTTAATACTTACATTTCCGCGCTAACTCCCTTTCAAATATATGAGGAAAAAAACTCCCAAAAACAGTCATTTATTTCCCCCTTTTTAATATTTATTATAGAGTATCTGTATCCTCTGGTAGGAAAAGGGGAAAAAATCCCGGGAAATTTTAATGGGAGAAGGGAAAATTTTCCCGGGGAATTGTTATTCATAATTGGGTGGTATATAAAATGCATAGTATTGCTTTTCGGATGCTTGCGGAAAGTATGCTAGTTAAAGGAGATGAGCGACAACCGAGAAATCTAAAGATTAAAATATTGAATTGCCACAACCTTTGTAAGTATGCATGTATGTATGTATATGCAGAAACATTTTTCTAGTTTTTAATCATGTTTTCTTTGTTTTACTGAAAGGTTTTAAAAATACTAATGGGTAAATAAGCCAGCTATTCGTTACTTGTTAGAAGTGCTTACAAAGCATTCTAAACAGGCCAAAAATCAATGTGCTGTTCCACTGATAGTTAAGATTAGCAGATGCTTGCGTTTTTTGCCGAAGGTGGATATCAAACTGGTATTGGAAAGGATCGCGACGTGCATTTAGCACAGTCTACTACTACTAAAGGAAGCTGTAAATATTTTTAAAACCCAACTGTCCAATTTGAATTAATGTGCCGAAAACATCGGAAGAAAATCGGGAAATTACGCTGGAATTTTATAAGAGGCACAAAATTCATGGAGTTATCGGTAGTATCGATGGAACCCATGTTCAAATAATTGCTCCATCTGGAAACAAACACCTTTTTTCCTTCCATTAATTTAAGCAAGTGTTGCCTTTGTTACTTATTTGTGTTTTTTTGACCTTTAAACAGCATTTTAAAACTTTATTTTAATTTAAAAAGAAATAATTACTTACATTTTTGTGAAAATTCCCTTCAATATAGCAGGTAAAAAAATAACTTGAGAAATAAGATAGGTTTTCCTCTTTTTTTCGTTGATGATACCTACCTTTTTTCCCGCCGAATTTGTTTCTCTTCCTACAGTAGAAAAATTGGGAAAATATTTATTCATAATAGGAGAAAAGGGAAAAGTGAGAAAACTCACGCGGAATTTTTGTTTATGATTGGGCTGATTTTGTGGTGCTACCACATTTTTACCCCCATTAAGTAAGAAAATTTAAATAAGACTGAAAAACTGAAGCTGTATTTAATTACAACTTAAAATTAAATGAAAATTACCTAATTATTTAATATTATGCTAATTACCCATAACGTTTTATAATAAAAATGCAATTTATTTGTTGGGGGAAAAGAGCTAGTCCCTATACGTATTTCACTGGTTGCTCAGGCCAGATCATCAGGAAACCTTTTTCCTAATTTTAGAATGTTGACATCACGCCGGTGATGTCAACATTCCCCCCTCCGTAAATCCTTTCTATGATGAGGATTTTTTCAATTTCAAAACTGCCAACTTTACTGCGGGACGTCGTATCAAACCATTAGACGTTTTAATTTCTGCTGAACGTATTTGACCATCCTTTCCGATAAAGACCTGGTTTATCCTTCCTTTCTTCCATTGACCTCTAGGTTGATTTGGGTCTAGAATAAGCACAATATCACCGATTTGTAAGGGATCAATCCTTTCTCTCCATTTTGGACGTTTCAATAGTTGTGGTAAATATTCATTTACCCATCGCTTCCACAATCTGTCCTTCAAATTCTGGGATATACGCCATTGTTTCCGCAAACACACGTTTTCATTATCAGGATTGGGTGTCTGTGTGGAATTTAAACCACCTATAAGGAAGTGATTTGGCGTCAAAGGCTCTTCAGAGTCCGTATCAATTGGTATATGAGTTAGGGGCCGGTTGTTAATAATACATTCAGCTTCTATAACAGCACTTCGAAAGGTTTCTAAACGTGGGGCTTCTTCCTTAAAAATTTTGTACAACAGTTGTTTTACGCATCCCACTAATCTCTCCCAACAACCACCTGCATGGGGATTTGCCGGACAATTGAAAACCCATTCGATGCTATCTTTTGAAAGATTTCGTTGTATTTCGTCATAATCAAAGAAACAGTTTTCTTTCGTCATCTCCTTTTGCGCTCCAATAAAATTCGTTCCATTATCACTTCTGATACGGATAGGTACGCCCCTTCTATTGACGAAATTTCTCATACAAAGTAAAAATGAGTCTGTAGACAGGTCGACAGAGATTTCCAAGTGTACTGCCCTGGTTCCCAAGCAAGTAAATAGGGCTATCCATCTCTTCTCCCTTCTCCTTCCGATTGTAACATAAAATGGCCCACAGTAGTCTAACCCGACGTAACTGAATGGACGAACATAAGGTGTCACACGGTCAATAGGTAATTGTCCCATTAATGGCGGGATAGGTTTGGCAGAGTCAATGATACATATGGAACATGCCTTCCTCACTGACCGTAATACAGATCGAATATATGGAACCCAGAATTTTTGTCTCACCTCATTTATGACAGAATTGTCTTTTTTATGGTGCCTCTTCCTATGGTAGTAAGCGACAATCATTAAAGTCACGGGATGTTTTGTTGGCATAATTATAGGGTTCCGAGCTGTTTCAGGCAAGCAATATGCATTTTCAATTCGTCCATTTACTCTTAGCAGCATATTTTCGTCCAGATATGGTGTTAGCTGATAGATACTATACGACCTTGGTAACGCCCTTCCCTTTATGAGGTATGATCTTTCATCCCCAAAACTGCTATTTGAACCTGCCGACAAATCAATATTTCCCCGGCTTCTATCTCAGCAGCCGTTAGTTCAGTTGACATTAATTTAAATTTTCTTACTCTAATATCAATAAAACGCAAGATCCAGGCAGCACATCGTTTCAGCCTCAAAAAATCTGAAAATCGCTCATACCTTAAAATCGGTTCCCTCGCAGCGTTCAACACCAATACCACATCGACTCGCTCTTCCTCACGACCTTGACTGTCTTCAGTAACCGGCGAATCGGATGGCCAAAACTGTTCATCAAGACTTAAAAATTTCGGGCCCTTTAACCACCTTGAATTCGTATCAAATGTTACAGCTAGTTTAGCTCTCGTGGCCTCGTCAGCTGCATTTAAGTCTGAAGGCAACCACTTCCATTGTTCAGGTTCCGTTGTTGTTAAAATTTCCGCTATTCGACAGGCTACAAACTGTTTATATTCTCGTTCAGTAGATCGGATCCAAAATATGACTGTTTTTGAATCGGACCAAAATACCGTGCGGTTAATTGTAAATTCGTGACTTTCTTCTATAGATGTTTTTAGGCGACAGCCCAGGACAGCAGCCTGCAATTCAAGACGTGGGATAGTCATTCCCCTGGGTGGAGCACAACGAGCCTTGGCTAAAACAAACGAAATGTGGATATCTTGGTTATGTTTTATACGTAAATATGCGACAGCGGCGTAGGCACTAGAACTGGCATCAACAAATATGTGCAACTGGATCTCATCAGAATCGGCCAGTAATGTTGAATAACAGCGGGGGATGGAAAATTGTTTTACACTATCGAATTCTCTCCACCATGCGTTCCATTGTGTCAAAATCGGTTGAGGAAGTTGGTCGTCCCATTGTATGCACAGTTTCCATGTTCTTTGCACAAGTAATTTTGAAAAGATGGTAAAATTGGCTAAAAATCCAAACGGATCAAAGACCGCCATAACAATTCCCAATACTTCTCTCTTGGTTGGTGGGCGTCTTCCCTCCAAAACATCAGCGCAAATTTTATGGAATTTTACATGGAACTCAAAACAATCAGTACCTTTGTTCCAATATAAACCAAGGATCTTATCCATTTGACCTTGTCTTTCCATTTTAAGCATCGTTAAGCTGCTACCAGTACTATGATTTAATCTAGACTCGATTTCAGAGGAGTTTGATGAAAAATTTCTTAAGTTAAATCCAGCGGCTGCATTTATACGTATGGCCTCTGTTGTAACTTCTAGAGCCTCTTCTATATTATTGTAACTAATGACAAGATCATCAACATAAGTGTGATTAATAACGGCTTTAGCTCCTCTAGGCATGGTCAACTCAAACTCTCTAGCATTAATATTTTTAATATATTCGGCACAACAGGGTGAACAAACTGCACCAAAAATCATCGACTTCATTACATAAACTTGAACTTCGTTATCCCCTTCACCACCACGCCACAAAAATCGTTGCGAATTTTGATCAGCAGCTACTATGGACACCTGAGAAAACATTTCCTGTATATCACCAGCCACCCCTATCTTCCCTTGACGAAATTGAAATAAAATTGTTTGGAGCGGCTTAGCATGTTCAGGGCCCTTCAATAATGCAGAATTCAATGAAACGCTTGACGAAATTGCAGCGGCATCAAAAACTATTCGCAGCTTCTCTGGTTTATGGGGATTGGTTACACCGAAATGTGGTAAATACCACAGTTTGCCATGATCAT